>OZ024710.1:10810325-10942168 GCA_964016945.1 Microplitis deprimator | reverse complement strand
TGGCTTAACTTTTTACTTTTATTATTTGTCTCCTCACGAGCTTCTCTACTATGAAATCTCGTGATAGCATGCAATTTTATCTTTAGCAAGTATTCAAGTGCAAAAATTCGATGTTCATAGCAACCATTGTCAGAATTAAACCAGTTAGGAGCAGTATTTTTAGTTACTTGTATACATTCCTGTGCCAATTTTTCAAGTATATCACGTGATGTCCAGTAAATATCTCGTTTTTTATCGAATTGATGCAATTGAGTAATGATAATTTTTGTAAATGTTTTTTTTTGGTCTAGTAAGTTTCGTGATTTCATTATCAGCATCATCATCATCCCTATATTCTCGGCATGAAAGATAAAATTCTTCTTCTGTAATTTTACCTTCACTTTTTTTACACATTACGTTTTTACAGTTCGCATAGTTAAATTTTTTTAATGTTCGAAGCCACAAAACCACTTAAATAAGTTGTTGCATTCTTATAATACGTCGGAAGCTCATTAAAATTGGATAATTCAATACCTTCGTCATCGAGGCTCTGCTCATTTGAATATTCTGAATTTCCCATCAATTCTTCAAATGTGTCAATAATTTCAACTTCATAATCCTCAAAGTCATCATCGAAACCATCTGGTTCAACACTTTCGTTTAGTGCATTCAATGTATTTTGAGAATTATGCGGAACATTAACGTTAGTAGTGATTAAATTATCAGCAACAGGGCACTTCACGTTTCCTCAGTCTGATGTGTAAATATATTCGGTTGAGATAATGTGACGTAATGAAATACGAACCATTCTTGCTGTTGGGTTAGCATTGAAACCGCCACGTTGTCTTAATTTCAAAAATAGATGCTCTACTGAGTCTTGATTACCTAACCCGGTGGTAAGTTCAAATCCTGGAAACTCTTCTAGTAAATCGGCGTATAGCCCAAGAGGAGCCCGTACTGTAGTTACTAGTCCGCTCATAAACGGTTGTTTTTGGGTGTAATTAGGATTAGTGCTCCAATTTACACTCCAATTCAAAAACTGTTTTAAAGTGTCTATTACTTCAAGATGTTTAAGAGACATTGTTTTTTTTCCTTCAACGACAAAGTTAGGACTATAGCAATTACAGGCATCAATCACGGAGTCCATTGTTTGTGAGAACTCCATAAACTTCTTCCATGTATCACTATTCAAAATATTTGCTGTACCTGCATTATTTATTGCAGCAGAATATCTCTTGCTAAAAAGTTGGAATGCATTTTTAACGTTCATTAATTCCCATGGAGTAAGATTCATATGCAATTCTGTTATGTGAGATAGTAAATTAGAGCCGATACTCTCTTGATCGACTTCCCAAGTATCTAAAAAATCTTTCCAAGCAACAATTACGTCTTTTCCTATGTAAAGTTTGGATTCTTTCGACTTTCTTAAATATGCAGCAAGCCTTTTTATTAAATGAATATTTTTTATGTTCGTAATAAAAAAAGGCCATTCGGCGGCCGAAATGGAAGTAGATTCCTCATTATTCGATTATTCGTACCTTTCAAATAAGCATTAATAACAATATAAATTTTGCTTTTTGACATTCGCGAAAATTCTCAAGGTTATAGAACAAAAAAAAATTATGAAAAAATTTTAAGTTAAATTCAAAAATTTAAGAATTGAAATTAAAATAATTATCGGAATAGTAAGTTGAATAACAAAAATTGAAGTTAAAGAGAATCAAATTATCTACGAAAAAGTATTCTGCGTTTTTTACTATAGGGTAAATAGCTAATACAAAATTAAAGAAAATAATTTGAGTTGAAATTTCAATTATGATAGAGCTAAGTGTCATACTTGAAATCAGTCATTAACACTGCCAATAAAACAAAATTGAATTTACACACTTGAATTGTAATACTTGGATTTTATGAGTGTTACACAGCAATAATATGAATTTAATTAGTTTCATGAATTTACTAAAGAATTCAGTAGTTAGGATTCTATAGAATTTATTAAAAGTAAGAGAACCGATGCAATAGCAAAATTTCATTTAATGATTGGTAAAATAAGAAATTTCGTTGGTCTAGACACATATATAGGTATGACATTTAAAACTTGTGTGAAAAGCTTTCAGATAAATTTTATAGAAAGTCGATAAGTTATAACATTCAAAAAAATATCGAAGAAAGAATAAGTAAAAATATGAATTTTTGACATTTGGAAAATTTTGGAGTGCTGTTACGTCCAAAATGACGAACACAAGTTTTTCAGTCCCTTAATTTTGAGTCAAAGCACTGAAGCCATTTACTCGGGTAGCGGGGACCTCGCTATTTAGTGTCAAGTATGTCAATATACGAAAATAGGATGTACGAGGTGAATGGATGTGTCTTATCACTAGATAAATTAACAATTAATTAAACTTACAGTTGGTTTATTCAATATAATAAATTTGTCAGGATTCAATATTTGGCTGAGCTGGAAACCAGATTGTTGATTGAGATTCGATTCGTATTAAATTGTTGTTGGTTGAAATTCGTTTCGAAATAAATTGTTTTCAGGTGGCTTGGTAGTTGGTTACGGTTCTTAAATGTTAAGAATTGTTGATGTAAATGAGCAAAGGGGTTTACTTATACTGGGTATTTGACAATCTGTCTGAATAGATACCTTAAGAATGACGAAAATTATTAAAATGTGAATAATAAATGGAAACAGCAATAATATTCGATAGAAATAAGTTAATTATTCAAATTATTTGTGATATTGAATACAAGAATCGAAATTATTTTTATTTGATACAATTCTATTTAAAATGTTATAAATTCTGAAGTTATTTTTCAATGACTCGAATAAGAATTTAAAATTTTAATATTTGAAACAATAAGATTATACGTAATCAAGAGCTTGATAATTAATGGGCTCAGAGGACAAATTTTCGGCGGTTTTTATAGGCGCTATCATAGGCGAGGGGTAACACGCGTGACCTTGGTTTGATTTTGTTACCAAAAACTAATGTTATTAAGAAGAGTTGACTATTTGTGGGGCGTGGTGTGGAAAAAGACGTACGTGACTATCTCGGTTAGAAGCTTCTAGAACAAATAACTCACACCGAGAGAAAATAGCCAATGTCCATGTTAGTAGATAAATATTATTTTAGCCTGTTAATTACTTGTTGTTAATTAGATTTATGATTTAAGTGTTTATTGATTATTAATCCCTTAGTTGTTATCTTTTGATTGATTATAATTATTTTCTTGTACCATTATTGGTTCAAATGTTATATTTATTTTTAATTATTATGGAGTAATTATTAAATAATCTTAAATTGTTATTGGGTCGATTAAATGAGGGGGACAATAGGATTACAATGATGTTTTTGATTTGTCATTATTTTAATTATTTATTGAATTATTAAAAATAGAAATTATCATCATTTCCATATATGGTAATAAGATAGACGGTAACACGTGTTAGAAGAACGACCGTGAAAACGCTAACAATAATAATAATAATAATAATAATAATAATAAAAAGAAAGATGAGTCACGTAACACGCGTTCGAAGAAATTTATAGATCTAGATCAAAGTTATTGGGAGAATTTTTATTTTAATAATTAATTATAGATCATCCGTTACGATTAAGAATCAAGTGGTTAATAATTCATTTTTTTGTCTACCAATCGATGTATTATGGTTAATGATTCTTGTTGTTAGTAGGTTAGAAGCTGTGACCGTTCTTGGATTTAAATATTCAATAATTTGCAAGTTAACAATTATTATTAATCTCCGGTGAATTATTTTAAAAACTTAGTTAATTATTATTTTATTTTTATTTGAGTTATTAAAGATTGAAGTTATTCTCCTACGTATGTGTTAGAGAGGGGTAATGGGTAACGAACTGGTAGATTCCTTGACCGACCTCTGAAGTTTAATTAGTTAGTAGAGTAGGTTTATCTAATCTTTAATTCTATTGTTCTTTTACCCACAGATTATTACAATACTCTCATGTTGTTATAGATAGGCGGCTACGACTCTAGTTATTATCTGTAGGATGTTAGAAATTTATTATTATGATTGTGTGCTCTGCTGCGATATGTTATGGTTGTCCGATGATATATGGTAAGTTAATTGTTATCTTATTTATTCCCTTGCTCGTATTTTGGAATATTGCGTCTCAATTTATTAATATGTGTTTTATTATTACGTTTCTGAGGATGTAGTGTTTCCTGTTTACATCAACAATTTTGACAGTTCATCTGACCTTAGATATATATAATTTTTAATTTATCATTTTTCTCTTATTTATATTTTTCTTATACGTTATTTTCATATTTTCGCATGTTACGCCGTAACAATGCTATAACTTCTAAACTAATGGACCGATTGAGCCCATTTTTCAACTTGATCAAGGTAGTCACCCATAGAATGAGTATACAAAGTTTCAAAGCGATCCGTTTAAAACTCTGGTCACAATCAAAGTGACAGCCTGCATAAAATTAGTTTTTATAATATTTTGTAAATTTTTAAAGCGATTGATCTATTAGAGAAAGTGGTCAAATCAATGAGCTACATAGTGAAAATTGAAGGCAATCAGACGAGCTTTCAAATAGAACAAACAAAAATTAGCTATCTCTTTCCGTTTAAAAGTTACATCCAGTTAAATCAGGAAAAAAATTATTTTTTGAAAATTTTACAAATTTTCAATTAACCATATCTTCTAAACTTATTGGCCGAATTGGCTCATCTTCAAACTCATCCAAGGTAATCGTCAAGATCGGTATAGAATTGTGGACGCTATCGTTGGAGATCGGCGCGTTATATCGTATATATATATAAATACATATATAAACTTTTGAACTAAATGTATTTTCTGACTCAGCTCGTCGAGCTGATTTAAGAGGTAGCAAAATTTTTTGAAAATCCCATCATGAGGACAAATACAACAGTTAGATTTTTGTGAAATCTACTAAAAGGCTGATTCTCGGTTACTTGCAACTCTTGGAACAAACTACGATTAGATGCTCCTTGATCACATGTTATTAGCTTGACATCAGCACCTGATTCTTTTATAACATCTAAACATTTGAATAAAAGTTCGTGTAAGTCTTGCGAATGGATTGTAATGTCCGTTAAGAAGTATGAAAATGTTTGTGGCCATGGGTTTCGACAATTAAGGCTGTCCACACAAAAAACAAAAACGGATTTTGCTCTTTTTTTTCTTCCAAGAGGTCCTAGGTCTACTAAACTTTCTATACAATCTAAAAATGAAGAATAACCTTCATAGTTCTTAATTGGTGTCTCATCAAATTTCAAGCAACAAACTCGTTGGACTGGTAATAATTGTGCTATTTTTTCGGAAAATTTTTTAATAATAATGGGGCTGAAACCAGGTCCGATATTATATTCCATCGCCCATTTTTTTAATGTTGCTGAGCATGGAAAGTTACACCCAGCTTTTCGTAATCGTCTCATAGCAGCAGGTGAATAGTAATAAAACTGTCGTGCAAGATTTCTTTCATCATTAAAATATGTTTCTGAGTGCTTATAAAGCTGTAATGAAATCATAGACTTTGCACCAGACAGAAGATCCATTTTATCGACGATTTTTAAGACTGCTGATTTTTGGTTGCTAAAACTTTTTTTTTTTATTAGTGACTTTCGAATCTTTTAGGCACTACACGAATTATACATTTTTTTCCTACGGCAGCATTCCCTGAAAGCTTTTGAAACGTTTCGAAGCTTTTTGCGTGTTCTCATAAGTTTTTTTTTCGAATTCCTTATTTTTGTTTTATAACTCGATGATTTTTTGATCACTTTGAACACACAATTTTGAACCTGAATCAGTAAAAGATGATGATGGTATTTGAAGTTGAGATATTTCAGAATGATCTGCAATTGTTGTTGAATAAGAAGTAGATGAATGTAGCGCTGAATCAAATGCACTATTATTTGGAGTGATAAGTGAAGTAGCCAGTGGTAGTATTTGTTTTGTAGATGTAGCAGTTACATCTATTGATCTGTCATCCAATAGTATATTATTAGTAGATTTCATAGAAATCTAACTGTTGTATTTGTCCTCATAATGGAATTTCCGAAAAATTTTGCTACTTCTCAACTCAGCTAGACGAGCTGAGTCAGAAAATGCATTTGGTTGAATAGTTTATATATGTATTTATTTATATATTGAGACTATGTGAATTGTCATTTTCATTCTCAGCCGTGCGGTTCCCATTTTTTCCCGTCTCGGTGCCGTCTGAAACTACACAAGTCATAGTGCTGTGGTCACATGACTAATTATCACGTCGACGCATGTCCGTAAGGATGCAGTGGGGACAGACTCCCGAAGCTGGTCCTACGCTCAAGTTTATCAGTCAATGACTTCGATCCTGGATCAATTAGCGTTTAGACGTGTTTTTCTATTACTATCAAATTGCAATAAGTATTCTGTATTAATTAAGTTACGATATCTTCTACTAATACGCTGTCAATTTTACTGATAATATTATTTCATTATTTCTTATTGATTATTATAAATCGAGTTTAAATACAATTATTATTACTGTACGTTACCGGCAATATACTTGCAATACTAAAGAATTGTTAAGATTAAATAATAAATTCAGTGTTATAATTGCGTTATCCCACGTGGAGGGTCATTGTATATACAGCGTATTCCAGGATATTCCTGATATTGTTATTTACGGAAGCGTTATTGTAAGTACTTGAACTTTATTATAGTTGGCAATAAACTTGCACATTTTTCTGATCAATTCCTTAATTCTATCTATCACTGTTCATCCTAACTAAGTCCTAATTTACTGGTAAGATTCTCAGTAAGAATAATAAAATATTACTAACTAAGCCATAATTGATGAGTCAATCATCAATAAGAAATTTATTTATAAGTTATAAGCCGTGAGGTGAGTTAATGGGTTTTAGTATACGTTGCCGAGTTTGAATAAGTGCGGGTCTTTGCTTTGCAAGAACCCCAGCCCACTGCTCTGTCCAGGTAAAATCAAATTTGTTAGAGGCCAGCCTAAGCCAGGGTTCAATCCGCGAATTCTGGTGGCTGCTGGTTAAAATCGCGAACATAAAAAGCGATTTGTCTCAACTGGCGCTCGAACAGGGACTTTGCAGTAGTTTAAACGGGCAACAAAAAATTTTATTAATTTTTCTCACGGTTTTACAGAAAAAAATTTTATAAAAATTTCCAATAATAATTCTTAAAAAATTTCTTACCAGTATTAAAAATATACTTTTCTACATTCATCATTCCATTACGTTTTATCATTTATTACCAGCATCTAATTTCATAAAATACTCAATAATTTTAAAATTTCTTCTATTTATTATAAATTATATCAAATAAAATTTGTCATTATAATTTTGTGTGCCGGTTCGTACCTATAGAAATTTCGTTGCTCTGTAACCTTGAGCGTATACTAGCTACACGCGTCATAATATGAGACGTTAGTGTTTATTTCTCTACAGTTTACTTGACAATAGCAACGCAAAATAAACACTTAAAATTTTAAAATAAAATTTTGTTCGTATATTTTCTAAGTTCAGTAAATAACATAATTTGTAGCACAAAAGATTATTATACTCGTTTCCGATTTAAAATAAGATATCTTTTGCTCGACAAAATAAATTAAGTACTTAAACAAACTACAAATAAAATCTTTGCAGTGATAAATAAAAATTTATTAGTCATCAAGAATTTATTAATCAAAATAAAATAATTTATTAACTCGATGATTTATTAATAGTAATCGGATAATTTTAAATAAATTATTTTTCTGCAAAAATTTAGTTGAAGATTAAAATTGTATTTAAAACAAAATTTCTGTATTTATCAGTAATCTTAATAGCTTAATTAGTCATCATGTTGCCGAGGACACCGATCACTAGACCACTTTCAGCAACTACTAGTCATAATTATAATAATGTTCGTCACAATCTACATCAATTTCCGCCTGATTCAGCATCAAGTTCAATAATTCCTACGACTAGTGCTATAGACGATTTGCTTGACCTTACGGGAGGCATACATAACAGTACAGTTAACAACATTAACGAAATTCCTGTAAATAATATGATTGGTACTTCAATTGCACATGTAAATAATGTGAGCTCAATAGCAGTCTTGTCAAATGCTATAGCTCAGTTACAAACTGAATCTGCAGCCTTGCAAGCCGTGCGCCAAGAGTCGTCACTGACGGGTACAATCTCACGACCTTCCAATACGTTACCAATACCATTGAATTCGGGAGCGGCAATACAATCTAGAAATAATCTATCTTTTCCAAATAGCTGTATTTCTAGCACATTGATGCCCAGAGAATTGTTTCCAGCGGCTACTGTTTCACAAGCGGCAAATCCCCTCACGGCTGGCCATTTTGCCCCGCAATCGTATGTGCAGTCGTCTCAAGCAAGCAGCGTGTCATCAGCTGTACATCAAGCACCTGCGCTTTTAACCATACGCGCAACAAACGGTCCCACTACCAACTCATACGTTACCGTCATACATGCACACGCAGCCACTACCATCTAACACGATGCCAGCGCATACACAGCCTTCGACGTTCTATCACACATACACAGTGCCAACTGGGTATACGAGCGCAATGGGCTTTAATTTTACGTATCTGTACGAAATCAGCCGACTTGTAAAATCGTGGAATATTTCTTTTCCTGCTCGGAATCGTTCGTCATCACTTGATGCACGAAGATATATCAGAACTATTGAACAACGTATGCGCAGCTATGACATTTCTTCAGAAAATTTCCCTACGGTTGTAACTAATACTCTCAATGGTAATGTTCTTGAGTGGTATTATCAAAATGAAAATTTATTCATCAATTGGGAAACTTTTAAAAATCATTTTAAAATCTGGCAAACACAACAGACCGATGAGGATTTATTGCAAGAGATCTACGCAGCTAAGCAGGGTAATGACGAAACTGGAGTATCTTTCGTGAACCAGATGCAAGGAGCTTTTATGCAATTGGAGGAGCCATTACCGCAAGCGAAGCAAATTCGCATAATAATCGCGCGGTTCAATTCTTGTTTTTTGCAAAAATTTGCAGGAGAAAATATCTCGAATTATGCGGAATTATTTACGCGTGTTAGTGCTTGGCAGACGACGGCTAATGCACTCAATTCTCACTACAATGTCTCAAATAAACAAAGAGCACGTAGTCCCGTCGATCATTGTATTCAAGACTCTCCAGATTTTGATAAAATCAATATTATAACTACCGCACATCCACATGCATCACAGAATAAAAAACCCAGTTATAATAAAAATAATTATTGTAATTGTCATCGAAATTCAAGGCAGTCTGACAATAAAGCAAACGCATCAAATCCAGAGTCTTCCACCTTACTGCAACGTTTTGAATTATTAATGAATTCCTTTCTTGAAAATTTTAAACAAATAGTAATAAATAACCGTTCGGTAAACACAACTCCGGCACAACAAACTACTGTAAAGAATTCACTCGTCTGCGGTCGTTGTGGCCGAATCGGACACATTTCTGATCTTTGCTGTGCGCGTACTACAGATGAATTACGAATTAAAGCAGGATTAAAAGTTCGTACGAAATCAACGAAAAATTCTGATAATCAGGCTAATATAAATTACACAGACAAGACAGGCGGCAACGTTCAAAATACTCAAGTTGAAGATTTAATTGAGCTTGCGTCCCCGATAAATAAAGTTGAAAGTAATTCGGAATTATTGGATTCTCGTCAAGTCACAAGATTAAACAAATCAAATAATATGAAAACGCCTAAAGTAAAAGCAAAACATCAAAAAGCGCATACTGCTAAAGTTAAAATTAAAACTAGTCAAAACGTAACTCCAAAACTTTACAATCATTCACCAACTCGATCAGCAGCTTTTTGTGACGATACAGTTAAACCTAGCAATAAGTCTTCTTCAGCGAGTCTTAAAGCTCCGTCAAGAGTCAGTCAGATGGTTACCAACATATTTATTGGTCAATACAGAATCGATGCATTACTAGACAGTGGAAGTGGACGCAGCTACATCTCTGAAGCTGCCTACGAACGCATTAAAGAAAATCAACTGCATGAACTCATATCAGGTCCCATGGATGCTCGTGAGGTCATTATGGCGAATTCTAAACCAACACAAACACGAATTGGTGCACCTTTCCGAATAAATTTAGACGGCCACGATATCATCACTTGGTTGAACGTTGTACCGGGATTGTCTACTCCTGTTATCCTTGGATTAGATTTTTGGCAGCTAGCTGACATTCAGCTGAACTCCAAAGAAAACACTTGGAAAATGAATTCAAGCGAAATAACTCATACATTCTCCTCAAGGACACGTCAACTTAATTCAGCATCGTTAAACTCACTGTCGTCAACTGAAGAGGCTAATGATAATCGAAATTTCTTACTCATACAATAAGAAGATACTACTTTTAATAACCTAAGTAAACTAATATATTAAGTAGTTGATAAGAAAATTAATCAGGCGTTACCGAAATGGATATACTCAAAAAACATTTCTATCAAAATCATACTCATCTCATTAATTCATTCTAATTGTTGTTGCCAATTGTAATAATTTTCAATTACAGCTTAGAGTTTTGTAGCAGTTGGCAGACAGCACTTTTGATTATTTTTGTTACAGGCCACAGACTTCAAAAAAAAAAAAAAAATTTTTTTTTGTACTCAATTATTCACTGTAAATATTTCGAAATTCTTTGACTATTAGTTCGTAAGCTGTAAATATACACTCCTAGGCTGATCCAGATCGAAGTCCCAGGATAGAAGTGGACCTGAAATTGGGTAATTAGACTCTACATACTTTCAGGATTCCTTACGGCTTGTAATTAATTAACTGGCGATTTACTTGTAAACCTAGCGATACACTAACAATACTTGTAAATATTTTCATCAAATTAATTTTTTTTTACGGCAATCTACTTGCCACAAGTACGGCGATTTACTCGCCAAACAATTACGGCAATCTACTTGCCAAGCAATTACGGCAATCTATTCGCCATTCTTATAGCGATTTACTAGTATTGTAAATATTGTAAATAAACTAAATCATTCTTTTCAGTCGGACAATCTAGACGAGAGGTCAAAAGGGTAACCTTGGCTTGGTGGGGGGGATTGAGACAATGTGAATTGACATTTTCGTCCTCAGCCTTGCGGTTCCCATTTTTTCCCGTCTCGGTGCCGTCTGAAACTACACAAGTCATAGTGCCATGGTCACATGACTAATTATCACGTCGACGCATGTCCGTAAGGATGCAGTGGGGACAGAGTCCCGAGGCTGGTCCTACGCCCAAGTTTATCGGTCAATGACTTCGATCCTGGATCAATTAGCGTTTAGACGTGTTTTTCTATTACTATCAAAATGCAATAAGTATTTTGTATTAATTAAGTTACGATATCTTCTACTAATACTCTGTCAATTTTACTGATAATATTATTTCATTATTTCTTATTGATTATTATAAATCGAGTTTAAATACAATTATTATTACTGTACGTTACCGGCAATATACTTGCAATACTAAAGAATTGTTAAGATTAAATAATAAATTCAGTGGTATAATTGCGTTATCCCACGTGGAGGGTCATTGTATATACAGCGTATTCCAGGATATTCCTGATATTGTTATTTACGGAAGCGTTATTGTAAGTACTTGAACTTTATTATAGTTGGCAATAAACTTGCACATTTTTCTGATCAATTCCTTAATTCTATCTATCACTGTTCATCCTAACTAAGTCCTAATTTACTGGTAAGATTCTCAGTAAGAATAATAAAATATTACTAACTAAGCCATAATTGATGAGTCAATCATCAATAAGAAATTTATTTATAAGTTATAAGCCGTGAGGTGAGTTAATGGGTTTTAGTATACGTTGCCGAGTTTGAATAAGTGCGGGTCTTTGCTTTGCAAGAACCCCAGCCCACTGCTCTGTCTAGGTAAAATCAAATTTGTTAGAGGCCAGCCTAAGCCAGGGTTCAACCCGCGAATTCTGGTGGCTGCTGGTTAAAATCGCGAACATAAAAAGCGATTTGTCTCAATACATATATAAATTTTTCAACGAATGGTATTTTCGAACTCTACTTAACTAATAATGGCAGGTTATGACAAAATTCCTTGAAAAATCAACCATGAAGACAAATACAAAACCTAGATTTTTAAAAAAATCTACCTAAAAAAATCACTATCCGTTCACTACTATTTTAATACGAGGTCACCCTTCCAATTTATGTCCCACGTCGATGCTGCTTAACTTTGGTTATCGCTAGATTGTAGTTTGATCCTCTAGTCTGTTACACACTTATAATTAATAAACATTTATGGCATTACCCAGTAAACACATTTACGTAAATTTGACGTCAGAGTGACGTTACGCTATATCATCATTTACGTAAGATATAAGTCATGAATGAGTCAGGTGTGAATCATTATTTCGCACTTTTTTACGTAAGATTATAATGTAAAACTAATGACGTATACATGACGTAAATGTGTTGTCTGTGTGACATTCCATGACGTCAGTATGACATATGGGTGATGTCAAAATCATCAATCCGGAAAAAATATTTTTGAAAAACAAAAAAAAAAAAATACCGAATTTATGATTCGATTATTACCGCGCAATCGCATTACAAATTCAGAAACAAGATTTGATAGCAGTAAATTATGAAAAAATCCTGGGCCTCTGCTGGGTTCGAACACGGCTCCTCTTGACTGGCAGTCCTGAACGTTGCTCACTGGTCACATCACGAGAGTTCAAGTCTTATGCTTAATTAATGTATTTAGAGTAAAATGCCGGTAAAGATAGAGTTCGTAAGTTTTCGTGATGGATTTTTACAAAATTTAAAAAAACTCCATGAACTTAGAAATGATAATTATAAAAAATTATATAAAATTTTATTAAGTTTTTTCAAATTTTTTAATTTTCTGTTGTGATGTGAAATTTAAAAAATCTTATATAAAATTTTACGAAACATTGAATAATTCCACAAAATTGTATGAAATTTAATCGATTGAAAAATTGCAATACTAAACTTTACAATCTTAATATCAAAAGATTTCAAACTTTCGTTACATTTTCTTTGTCATCCT
This sequence comes from Microplitis deprimator, assembly GCA_964016945.1. Taxonomy (NCBI): domain Eukaryota; kingdom Metazoa; phylum Arthropoda; class Insecta; order Hymenoptera; family Braconidae; genus Microplitis; species Microplitis deprimator. The sequence continues at coordinate 10,929,075 of OZ024710.1, read as the reverse complement.
CAATAAAATTTTCGGCATATTATTTAAAAAAATAAAGTTAATTTTTTTATGCTCACGCTAATGCTTTAATTTAAAACGCCTGAAATCTATTATCGAGTTTATCAATTACTTTGGCCCCAAAAATGTTCGACATTTTTACACATTTACGCATTGAAAATTCATTCTATGATTGTTTTATTTTAATAAATAGATGATAAAAAACTATGACTTGGAAATTACATCAGCATTGCGTAAAATACTGACTTGTCACTGATGTAAAGATATGATTTGAGAGTGACATCCATATTACGTATAACCATGACTTTGCTACTGACATAAATGTATGATTTTTAAATTACGTCATTATGATATACAATAATGACTTTATTACTACGTAACAATGTGATGTAGATTTTATGTCAAGTGTACGTAACACATAAGCCATAACTGTGACGTCATACAAGAATCATGCTAACATCAATATGATGTCAAGCGTACGTAGCACATAAGTCATAGCTGTGACGTCATACAAGAGTCATGCTTACATCAATATGATATTGAGTTTTTACATCATATTAAAGTCATGTAGAACGTCAGATTAACATCAAATTTACATAAGATGCCGTGACATTTCTATGACCTACGTATGACGGCAAAATAAGGTCATGTGTTCACTGGGTACTTAACTCAAATAATCAATTTGATAAATCCTACGTAAATCATGCACCTTATGATTAATTTGGTTTTGTACATAAATTACAATAGAATTCATTAGATACATATAATTAAATCTATTTACCTATAAACTTATAAATATTTGTATATAAATCGATATCGATTTATACTTTTAAATTGCTGTCGAAACCTTTGATTATTTTTTAAGGATTGAGGATTTAAGTTTGATCGCTAGTTGACAAAATAAAAATTTAATAACATTGATATTAAAAAATAATCATATGTAATATATATATATATATATATATATATATATATATATATATATATATATATATATATATATATATACATACATAATTAAATATTTATAAGTTTCATATCAATAAAGTCTGATCAGATCTAATTATACATAGACATATATAACTACATATAAGTTTATATCAGTCATGTCTGATCAGATTCAATTATATATAAACTTATGCACGACTATACATGAATTTATATTAGCTATGCCTGATCAGATCTAATTATATATAGGCCTATATCTAATTATATATGCGTTTAAATCAGTCATGTAAGATTAGACCTGATTATGTATAGACCTATATCTGATTATATATGGGTTTATATCAGTCAGACCTGATCGGATCTAGTCATGTATAATTATATGTAAGCCTATATATGATGATACATAGGCAGATATAATTCAGGTCTGATCAGATCAAATTATATATAGACCTATATATAGCTTTATACATAAGCGGAGACATAATGTATTGGTCAGACATGATCAGATCAAATTATATATAACGTTTTGCATAATTATATACGGAGGTAGATATGATTATATATATTCATACATAAATTCTTGTGTAATTATATATAATCATACATAATTATATATAATTAGGCAAAATAATTTTTTCCCGGGTAACGAATAATCTCTTGTCACGTCGTTACAATTGAGTATTATAAATTCATTTAGTGTTGAAATCTTTGTACCATTGTGTTCATGTTTTTAAAATTTAAGAATGGAAGGACTAATTTGTTTGTAGATGTACATTGAGACAATGCGTTTATCTTATTAGTCTTCAACCTTGGATATATTTTCGTCCGTCTCGTTACCGACCCAAAGTGTAACATGTCATGTGCCATGGTCACATGACATGAGGTCCTATAGACGCAAGACCATAATAAGGAAAGTGGGAAGTGAGTCAAATCTTATACCGAAAACCTTGCTGCGTCGTTCAGACACTTCAATCTGGGATCCCTAATTTCACTGACGTGCAAACTCGTCCTAATAAATTTAGTATAAGCGACTACTCGCCACTATATTCTATTATACTTTCATAAAATTAAACCTATTCTTTTATAATTAAGAAATTGATTGAATAAAGTATAATCATACTTACCCCCTCTTGTATATAGTAAAATAAATACTGGGCCACGCCCAAATAATTATATTGGGACTGTTGCCGCCAAGGAGCAACCTAGTTATTGTTCAGGACATTACTACGTACTATTGTAAGTAATTCTTATTATTATAATTGGCAATAAATGATTGTCTATTTTAATTAACCATTTACCTTTATTCTACCTCATTCTTTAACTTAAATAATTTTAGATCATTTGAGTTCATTTTAAAGTAACTAGCCGCAAGGTAAACGATATATATTATAAGAGAAAGTGTACAATGGGTAACCGACCTAATGAACTTTGAAAATTGAACTTCACCAATTTGAACTTGACAATTTGAACTTCGGCAATTTGAACTTTTGTAAATTTGAACTTTGGTAAATTTGACCTTCGGTGAATTTGAACTTTGGTAAATTTGAACTTTAGCGATTTGAACTTTGCCGATTTGAGCTTACCTTTTTTTTCAGGTTTTGAAAATTTTCAAGCGTATAGATTTATATATATTATATGCCCACGCATACAAAACCTGAAAAAAAGGTAAGTTCAAATCGTCGAAGTTCAAATCACTAAAGTTCAAATTTACTAAAGTTCAAATTTACAAAAATTCAAATTTACCAAAGTTCAAATTTACAAAAGTTCAAATTGTCAAGTTCAAAGTGTAAAAGTTCAAATTTTTTAAGTTCTTTAGGTATGGAACCGTACAATGTGCGGACCGCTAAAATTCAAAAACGAGCCTCGGTACGATTAAGGGAGTTATATGATGTGGTAGCTCTCTATCCCCTTTCGATCAAGAAGGTCTTCGTTTTTATCTGAAGAGCGTGCTTTTAAGGATTGTGACAGGGAGTTTTTTCTTTAAATGTGTGTCAAAATTATGTGACGAATTTCAATAAATTTGCTTTTAGCATTTTTAGGATTTTCGACAACTTTTTTTTTTTTAAATTCATCGATAGTTATTAAGAATAAAACACAAATGACAATTTCTATGTTTTTATTTTACACTCAATTTTCGTTATCACTTAAATTTCTAAACAATGCGTCTTTTTGATCTACTTCATAAATTTTGGGAAATCTATTGTCAACACTGTTGGCTGCCGAATGGCATTTTTTGTTTTAGTGCGCAATGGCAGTGGACCAATTGTTACAGATTAATTAGTCACTGAATTTCTGCCAAAGAAGACAAATTTGAGCGGATAGCTAAAGTCAGGAGAAAATTAAATTCAAAAGGACTAGGTATACACAAAAAAAGGAGGGGGGATACCGTTAGGTAGATGAAATAAATTACTTATGTAAAGAGGTGACCAATCTACAGCAGTAGTTAAAGTTATATGTTTTCCAGTGGTATGATTCGCAAGTACAGTCGAACTCCATTCACTCGGACCGTTAGTTTGCGGAGGAGTGTGTGAATATTTCGGAAAATAACACGTTGTATTCGGAAATAGATTTTTAATGACTGTAAAAATATACTAGCTTGCATTTACACTGAACATACACTGTTTTATTTTTGTACTCGATTACTTCTCTTATAGTAGAAATACTTTTTTATGAATCATACGGAAAATCACAGTTTTATATACAGTCAAATCGAATAAATTTTAGTGCCTCTGAAGTACATTGTTTAAAATTAAATGAAATATTAATTGTTCGACAACTCTTAATTGGTGACTTTGTTAATGCTTCGCCCATTTTAATCTCCTGACCTTGCCTTACAGAAAATTTAACATTTTTAGGAGCTTCAAATAAAAGCACTATTGTTGATCCTAATCTAAATTCGCCAAATAATTCACCCTTGGAAATATTCACAGAATTAAAATATAACTCTTGCCAATCTTCCTCTTCTTTCCAGTTTTTTCTATTTGTTTTAAGAGTATTATCACAATACACTCTTACAGAACCTACATTAGTTGCACCAACGGCAGCATACGCCATATAACCTCCTGCCCAATCACCTATGTAAACAACTCTCTCGTTGATTTCGAACAGATTTGGCAACCAATAAGCTACTTTCGGATTCACACTGAGCAATTTACCTAAAAAATTCAATATCAAATTTATTAATGTCAATTTACTTAAGAAATATTGTCTTGAGTAAGATAATATATAACAGGGTAATTTTAACCTTGCTAAGTTTTGACCCCTTTATTAACTGATCTTAATAAGGGTGCCACTGGAAGATAAGTCTCGGCCTTCTAGAACCGGAGATGTTATTTTCAAAAATCAGGGTCGTTGAAATTTTACAAGAGTGAGGAAGGATGAGGAATTAAATTTAATTAACACAATTTTTAACTAATATAATTATCAAATTTTATTTATCACATAACAATTCACCCACCGGGCTTTTATTTTTACTTCTAACTTAATTAATTTAAAACTGTCCACCGGACTTTATACTCTTACAATTATGAGTCCGCTGGACTTTATTAAACTAAATTATTTAGTCCCCTGGACTTTTATAATAAATGGGCCACCAGCCTGATCCACTGGATCTTAAATAAAATTGAGTCCCCTGGACACACACACACACACACACACACACACACACACACATATTTATTTATTTTATTGTCCACTGGACTTAACTCACACACACATTTTATTTTATTAATTAATTGTCGTGATCACAATTTATAATTTTCCTGACTCTAATTTTAGTCTTTTATTTAGAATACTTTATTTTCTGTCACCACAAAAATTTTTTTATTTTCAGTTTTGAGTGAAAAATTTTTGTGATACTGAAACTGACGCCGACAACTGACACTATCTCTCTCTAGTTCGTGCGTCTCTATTCTTCTCTCTCTGATTCGTGTACTCTCAGTCTTTGCGTTAATAAAATTTTCTTTTAACAATTTATAATTTTAACTGACATCAATTTATTACTGAACTTTACTTAATTAATTTATTTCTTTTCATCACTATTTCCACAGCACTTTTAATTTTCAGTCTAGTAAATTTTTGTATCTTAAATTTTATCTTATTAACTAAAACCGGAATTAATTTATCATATAAAATTGTCTTAGTAAACTAATTTATGATTGATAAATTCTGGCCTCCTGCCCAGAGATTTTATTTTATTTAAATTATAATTAATAAATTCTGGCCTCAGCCGAGAATTTAACAGACGCAATAATTATTTTATTTAATTATAATAAATTCTGGCTTTCCTGCCGAGAATTTTTCTGACCAAACACGTGGTTAAATTTTACTTTATTTCTTTAGAATAAATTCTGGCTTCCTTGCCGAGAATTTACTCTATTGAAGACGCTAGGTTGTTAACACTTCTGATAACTTTATATTCGATGTTAATTAATTTATTAATTCTGGCTTTCCTGCCGAGAATTAAATTACTCACAGCACTACTATGTTAATACTAAACTTTGCACTTTTTCACTGGATGTTACCCTTGGCGTCTATTTGTGGTTTCTTGGTCTTCACTGGGCTTCCGGCCTCCTGGATCAGGCTCACGGAAGATGGATGTCCGTTTAGCTTGTCGGCTCGACCGACTCTCCCTTGTTTCAGCTCTGTCCACTGATTATATATTTTTAGCTCGGTCATTTTCGGCAATTTCCGGGAAATGGTTTCCCTACTTAATTCAATTTGGGACGGAAGTCCGAGCTTCTTCAATTAGCACACCCGGCGACAAGTCGAAAAACTCTAACGGGTACTCATTCGGGGATACGGCTCGGGTAACTGACCAGCCGCAGAAAATCACGATTTTCTTTGATGATAAAAAAATTTTACCCCGTTACAAATATAATATCAGGAATCCTAGCTACTCATTTCGCATAGAAGTTTTTTACAATCCCAGTCAAAATAAATTGTAGTACAGTAATGTGTACTGCATAATTTATCAGCAGTTGAAAGATACTTTCCACAGAAATTATCTACAATTTTATTTTTAAAGGTATGGCAACTTTGACCGGGAAAAATTAATTAAAAAAAAAAAATTTCTTCTAAAACTGATCGAACGAAGCGGCTGAGGCAGCCGTTCGGCACGCGCGTGGCTCGGGCGATCACCAAAGTTAAATAGCATCGACCATGATTGATCTTTGGTTGGGTGACCGCTTAGCTAAGCGTCGGGTTCGAACGAAGGTTTCTGACCGTTAGGCGCGGGATGAAGATCCAGTGATCGGTAAAGTAAAAATTTTAATGAATCTGGAGCCTCATTTAAACCGAACTGTACTGGCTAGGTTTTCTCCGTGGTTTTCCTACGCCACTGCACCTCCACCACAAGGTGAGGTAGTGGGACATCACCGTAATTGATGCAGTACAGTATAAAAGCACAAGTCGGGCCAAAACCGCAAAATAAAGAGAGAAACCCGGGAAAAAATGTTTTTATAAAATTTTATGCTGCAAATAGCCTAATAAAAGTTGATGAAGTTTAAAAAATTTATAAAATTTTATAAAATTTTACCAGGCCATGAAGATGGCTTCAGTATCAAAATTTAAAAAATTTTATAGAATTCTATAAATTCATTTTTTCCGGGATAGGCCACCCGTCTAATTAATGTTCCATCTCGATGCTGCTCGACTTTTGTTATTGATGAATTGTCTACTTCGCTCGTCTATTGGCCACTCGTAAATATGGAAAATTTGTGGCTGTATTTATGATTACACATAAATTCTTATTAGCCGTATTTCATAGTAGTAATTTATAGTAATATAATATAACTTTATAATAATTCGCACATTACTGCAGATATGACTTATTTCTCAAACACGATCAGGTTAAATTGTATATAACTTTATTTATAATTATATATAAAAAAAAAGATTTGAATAATTCAACTATCGATTGTTTAATGGACATAAAATTTTAAATTAATAAAATTTATTTATTTAATGATTCAGATTTTTGAATTAATGGCGAAATCTTTGAACTTTTTCTTTGACTAATGAGGATTTAATTTTAATTGATAGTTGACAAAATAAAATTTTAATAACATTAAAATTAAAATTGTCACATTATGTAATAAACATATATATTAGGGTGCTCCATTTAAAACGAACATTTTTTTTTTTTAGCGGACACAAGAAAATTTTGTTATTTATGTTAAGAGAAAAATTCCCTAAAAATTTCAGCTCTTAATTTTAATTTTAAGTACTTCCTATCGAGCATCAAAGTTTTCCCATTTAAAAAGCATGTAAATCGAATAACTTTTCTTTAAAATTACTATAACTTAGCCCGATTTTGAGCTATCGTTTTGAAACCAGTTTTTATTTGTAGAGTATTTGTTGCTTTTTAAAAGTGTATGGGACGGTTTTGGTCTAACTCGATCCACGTCGATTGTATCAGCTCCGAAAGACAATTTTTCACTTTTTTCATTTATTTTTGTTGATAGTGAAGAAACGGCTCATCTTACAAGAAATATGCATAGGACCAATCTTTTAGGAATCTTTATCTTCTACAAAATTGCTCATGACACTTATATTGCTAAAGTGCACTGTTCATGAGATACATGCATTTTAACATTTTACAATAAAAAAAATTGTAAGCTTACTATGGTACTAATCTTTTAATTTAAAATTAAATTTCCTACAAGAACGTGCTTGTCAAAATTTGAAAAAAATTTTTTGATAGAATAAAAAATGCAAAGTAATAAAAAAAATTTAACACTAAGGAAACAAATTTTTTGTTGATCTTTGAAGCCCCGTAACTTTTTCCTAGTTCGTTTGACGTATATAATGCATCAGCACTTTTTCATAGAGAACTTAATTTTCTATGAAACTATACTAGGCGAAATTGAAAAAAAAAATCATTTCATAGTCTTAATAACGAAAAATTAAAATGAAAAATTTTCGTGTGTATTTTAAATGAGAAAGGGGACCCCCCTTTGTGATAGCTCAATTTTAAAGATATTTGGCTGAAATCCGGTGAGAATTTTTTTTATAATATAAAGTAACTTCTGAGCCCATAAGACGTTGAAAAAAAAATATTTGTTTTTTTTGGGACACCCTAATATATATACATATATATATATATATATATATATATATATATATTTAATTATTAAAAATAAAATTTGGAGAGTAATCAATATATGTGAGTATGAATGTAGCAGGCATCAGACAAATTTAAAATTATAAATAAATAGAGTAAACAAAAAAAAAATAATATTTATAAAAAATGCGCTTATTAATTTCAAAATTTTTTATATGCGCATTTTTAAATAATTTTATTTCATCAATGATTTACTTCATTTATAAATAATTTTAAATTTGTCTGATGTCTACTACATTTATACTCATTAAATATATATGTGATGATTTGTACTAAATATTATACCCTGATTAAAAATATTGATTGAAAAGAATTAAAAATGATGAAATTCGAATTCTTTTCAATAATTTCAATTCTTTTGTTTGTATATATAGATATACAGTTTGCATGGAGTGACCGCTTCTCAATTCTTTTCAATCAGTATTTTTAACCAGGCTAAGATTCTTAATTTTAAATCTTTATTATTGATTATTTAATATTTTAAAAGTAAATAAATAAGTTTATTATTAAATTCAAAAATAATGAATTTCAGTTTGTTCATTTTTTAAATATTTATTATTTTCTCAATTTAATATTCACTTTTTATTTTTATCAAAAAGTTTTCAGTAAATTTGTTCATTTGTTTTTATAAATATTTATTATTTATTCAATTTAATAATTAATAATAAATATAAAAAATTAATATTGTAATTTGATGATCGATTTTAATTTTTATCACTAATTTTTTATTAAATGTTTTATCAAATCTATTTCTTTATTTTGCAAATATTAAATAACCAATAAAAAATATTTAACATTAATAATCTAATAATATTTAGTATTAATTATACTAAATAATAATATTTTAATTTATATCACTACTGAATATAATTTATTAGCACATATAATTCGCTCTTGTATGAAACAAAACACGTGTTGTGAATGTAGAAACTAGAAAAATGTGGATAAGTATGAAAAAAATGATTAGAGGCGACGAGGGTGCCAACATGCGCGACTAATAGAGGTTCTATTTCTATTTTATTGGTAGCTTTTTTTCGAGACTTAATGAGCGGTTTAGCGGCGACTTCAACCTGTAACTTTTATGTTACACTGATGCGCGCATCTTAAAATTTCACTCTCATCATTTTTTCATAACGCGCCTAAAGAAGTATAACTTCAAAAATTTCGCGCAAGAAAAAAAATTTTATGTCGATTACAGACTTAGCTCATTGAAAAATTCGATTTTCCCATTTAAATAACACGGGAAAAATTTTTTTTTAACTTCGATTATTTTTAACTCGTTAAAGAATCAAAAAATCAAATAGACTAATACACATTTTTGTAGGAAATTGAACGCTCTACAAAAAAAGTCACGTACCATTTTTTGATAAATCCACCTGTTCAAAAGTTATTAGAGCTCGAAGTAAAGTTGGAGATCTTTTTATTTTTCTGGCGAAACTATCAGACTTATCACAAAATGTTGTAGTCTTTTTTGTTGACAATTTTATTCTCTACAAATTATAATCAGTCAAGTCTTTTTAAATTCCGCATTGTTTTCTAGTTATTTTCATTTTAATTTCAAGCTCTTAAAAAAGCGGTTCTGATCGTTTTAACCTCAGAAAAGATGAACACATCACTTCACATCACCGTAACCTGGGTTGGTTATCAGTTAAATGTCGCAGACTGTATTACATGGTATGCTTTTTCTTCAAGTTATTGAATGAGCGTAAACCCATGTATCTACGTGATCTGTTCATTGAAAACACTAATGTCAGACGGTCTGAGAGACTTTCAGCTAAAAAACATACTTGCTTCAAACTACCAAATTATACAACGACTTACTCAGAGAAATCATTCCTGGTTTCGGTCATAAAGATCTGGGAAGAACTACCAATTGAAATTGTAAATTCAAGCAGCTTGGAAGTGTTTAAAAACAGAGTCTTCGGCTATTTGTTAAACTTGGACTATTAATATAAAATGTCTGATGGTGTTCAGCTTAAGATCATTAAATTATCCTGTAATTTTTTCTTTCTATTATATTTTATATCATTTCTATTATAAAAGTGCTTATTAGGAATTTCGTTAATTATAGTATTATTAATTTATATGAGGAATCGAAACAGAGTAAATATTTAGTTAGATCTTTTGTATAGTGAAAGGAGTTTTGAGTTGAATCTATCGTATATTTTATTCTATACTTTATAATTATGTTCATTATTATGTGCTCTCATTCTTTATCTAGTATTTAATTAGAAAATATTGTATACTCATATTATGTACTTGAAATTTGCTATTTGGCCTGTGCCTTGGCATAATAAAATATCAATTTGATTTAATCTAATCTAATCTTTTCTGGCTCTGAAATTTGTGTTTCGATGGGTATGTATACCAATTCTTCTGTCTTCACATGATTTAGATTTTTTTCGGGGATGAATGTGAATTCTTCTTCGTTGATGGATCGTCCTTCAGCGCGGAGTCCTTCCAGAAACTTTACGTCTCTGCTTACTATGACTTTGCCCGTCGAAACCTCCAATAGCCTATAACCTTTTTGGTTTTGAGGATAACCGACAAAAATACAGTCGCGAGCTTTCACATTGAGGTTATTCCTCAATTGCTTTGGGATATGAACTAATGCTTGAGATCCAAATTCTTTCAGGTGACATTCGGTTTCTTGTTGAAGAACAGTTCATAAGGAGTAGCGATCTTTCGTTTAATTGGCAAACAATTTTGTACGTAGACAGCTGTAAGAGCGGCTTCTCCCCAATATTTGTTTGGCAGACTCGCGTCAATGAGCATAGTTCTCACGGCTTCAATTATATATCGATTTTTACGCTCAGAAACTCCGTTTTGTTCTGGTGTGTACGGAACAGTGTGTTGGAACTCTATTCCGTGTTGTTGAAAATGTTCCTTCAGGTCCTGATTTACATATTCACCGCCAAGATCTGACCTGAAGGTCTTTGGTTTTCTGTTAAATTGAGTAATACAAAATTCTATAAAGTCTTTAATAGCTTGAGACGCTTGCGATTTTTCTCTCAGTAAAAATATGTATGTATAACGACTAAAGTCATCGATAACTGTCATTATATACTTTCTTCCTCCTGGTGTTTGTGTGGGTATCGGTCCACAAAGATCGGTATGAAAAAGCTCCAGCGGATGATTAGTGTATGTCGTTGACATCTTTGGAAATGGCTTTTTGCTTAACTTCCCCTTTACACAGGGCTTACAGAACTGTTTAATTGTACAATGATCAATTTTTAAGCCATCTATTAAGTTATTTGTTATTAATTTTTTTATTACCTTGGGGTCTCTGTGCCCGAACCTGGAGTGCCATCTATGTATACAATTATCCGAATGATGTGGAACAACAGCGAATGCTACATCAGGAATTCTTAATTTGTATACTTGACCTAAACTGTCTCCAACAGCTAGTTCAGTGTTTTCAGAATCGTAAATTAGCATTTTATTATTTTTAATCTCAAGCTTAAAACCAAGTTTGTCAATCGCGCCGATAGATAATAAGTTACAATCAAAGTCTGGTATACATAATACTTTGTTTACAGTTAGGACCTTTGATTGTCCAGAGCTAGTGAGGCATTCTATTCTCCCGCTCCCTATGCCGTAAACTTTGCATGAGTGACCATTCGCCTCACGCACACTTGACGAATACGATCTATTTATGTTTTCAAAGAAAAGTATGTCATTGGTTATGTGACTGCTTGCTGCCGAATCTAAAAACCAGCTCGTTTTTGTGTGCTGTTTTGTAGCAACGTAGGCTTGATTGAGTACAGTCTCTGTACTGCTGCTGCTGCTGTCTTCCCCACTTTCCGAGTCTTCCTGCAGTGCGGCCCTACCTCTTTCTCTTTTCCTTTCTTCCTTTTGCTTTTTCTTCAATTTTCTTCTCCAGTCTAAATACTTTGGGCACTCCTGTTTCACATGACCAGTTTCGTGGCAAAAGAAACACTCAATATAGGCACTGTTTCTTTTATTCATAGTCACTTTTAGCGCAGTATTATGTTCTTCGGAGTTGTTTGAACATTTACGCCGCTTGTACTCCCCGAGCAAAGTGGCCTTGACTATATCCATAGTCAATTACTCTTCCGGTTTAGACGCTATGACGGATATTAGGGTATGCTATGCATGAAGATCCAAAGACCAAATTCCACTGCGCTCCTGTTCCCGAGTGATGTCAAATTATCTATCAGCTCTTGAGTCTTAGCCACATGTTTTTCTAGGTCCTCTTCATCTTGGAATTTTAACTGTAACAATTCCACAATCAATGTAAACTTGTTAATGCCACTTGCCTTTTCGTGATACGCTTTAAGTGCGTCCCAGGCACTTTTGGCTGTTGTCTTGTCTCTGATACGTGAGATTTGTGCGTCTTCCACAAGAAGACAGATAGTACCCAGCGCCTTATCGTTGCTGGCGTCCCAAGCATTTATAGCTTCCTCTCCAGCAATGGGTCTCGTTCCTGATACCGCTTTCCATGTTCCTTCACGTTTTAAAAGCTGTTCGGCTTTAAATTTCCATATTTGGTAGTTATTATTGTTCAATTTTCCTATACCGAACACCATAGAACTGCCTTCCGACATGTTGTTATAATAAAAACTTTACGCACTTTGAAAAATATTTTTTTTTTTCTTTATTGTACTTATTTAACTTCATTCACAAAAATACCAATTCCTGGGCCCATAACCTATTAGGATTTAGGGAATTGGATATAATTATTGGTATGATAAGTAAATACCTTACACCTGAGTTATTACAATTAGCATCTACACGCTACCGTATATTGTTACAAACTGAAATCTAAACATACACAAGTAATGAGCAATAGTAAAGAGTATAGTGTATGTGCGTACGCATGCAATTGACTCCAACAAAAATTTTTTTTAGTCAAGATATATTCTTGAAGAAAATTTAATGTTCTACAAAAAAGGTCTCTTAACATTTTTTGCTAAATTCACTCCTTTGAAAGTTATCCAAGGTTAAAGTTGAGTCATAACGACTTCAATAACCTGAATAACTTTTGAAGGAGTGAATTTAGCAAAAAATGTTAAGAGGCCTTTTTTGTAGAGCATTAAATTTCCTCCAAGAACATATATCTTTTGGTCATTAGGAATAATATTACCACTTTATCGAAAAAAAAAGTCGATTTTTTTGGCCCAGTCTAATATATATATATATATATATATGTGACGTTACATTGCCGAGGAGGTAGAGTTGAGGATGGAGTAAGTGTGAGTCGGTGTGTTAGGGAGAGATAGAGCTAGTATGTGTGTCGAGTTGAGTGTAGTAGATGAAGAGTTGAGAGTATGGAGTATGTATGTGCGGTAAGTTAAGTGTGTTGAGAGTACGAGTAAGTGTTCGGTACGGGGTATGATCTGGAGTGTTTGTATGGTAGAGCGCGGATTTAACGGGGGATGTCTAGCTGTGTCGCGGATAGTGGCCAAGATAACGTTCCTCCCGACCAGTGATGACGACTAGGTCTAGGCCTAGCCCTCGGGGTTGACGTGCTGATCACGGAGGAGCGTCTGAGATGTCGCTGCCCCTTCGTGTTGATACCCGGGGTTAGCAGGGGTATGTTTACGTTTATTTGGGGATGGCAGGCCTCGTTTGCGATGCTCGAGGAAGCCAAAAATTCGCTAACTTCGGATATCACGGGGAGTGACATTGCGGGAAGACCCGTGAGTCCGTGGCTTGTATGTAGTGGGGGAAGAATGGATGGAGAAGCGAGGATGTGAGAGTGACTGGAAGTAGTGAATGGAGTGGGAAACAAGAGAAGAGTAGTTGAGGAAAGACCATAGTATCAGAGAGTTGGAATTCGGAGTCACTCGGGTACGAGCAGACCCAATAGTCGAGTTTAGAGTTTGGGAGCGAGTGGTGGCGAGTCGGAGAGTCCCCGAGGTGGACCTCGACCGCAACCCTAGACTGTCGTCGTTTTGGAGCTTGTGGCTCTGTTTATTGTGCTCTTGGAGCCGTTTATCGTGTTTATTGTTGTCGCGAATTACCACATTATTTATTATTTTTTATTCTATAATTTATTTAAAAGAGTGTTTGTGATCCGTCGTCCACGAGAGGTTCCCGATAGCGTATCCAGGTATTTATTTGGTTTATGGACCGAGAGTACTCGACCGCGGGCTATTTGGGCCCTCCGCGTCACTCTCGCGTTATCGTTACATTATTTTATTCAGTTTTCTTTTCTTTATTTTATTTTAATATTAAATGTAATTAATCGGCTTCTTCCGCGTCATAAGAACCGCGGCCCTCTCTCCACAACCTAGCATACTGAGCGCACCAGGACATGCCGCTACCACCGTTCATTTCGCTCATCTCCAAAGGATGTAGATTTTAGGTTTTAATTTACGTGTACGTTTAGACCGGTTGCCGATACCGGGGAAATAAAAGTCGGCTGGCGCCCGTCAGGATCTGGAGGAAATGAGAGGAGTGATCGGTGAGCGAAGTGTAACGTAGCCCGATTTTGTGTCATTGGAATTCGAATGGTTGAGTAATTTTATTGGGTAATAATTCATGTGTAATTCTGTTGAGTTTATCGGGTAATGAGGAAAATTTACGTTACAATATATATATGGGTCATTCCATGCCAAATCACCTGATTTTAAAAATCATATTTTTTGATCCGGTTGAATTTTTCAGGCTTTTGTACATATAAAAAGACACCTAATCCTAAATTTTGAGCCCTTAATTTTCAAAAACCTTGAAGATATGAATTTTTGAAAATCGCAAAAAAAATAAAGATGAGGTAATTTTCAGAAATTCATAACTCCTGATTAAATTATCGTAATTTCATTTCGACAGTGGCTGTTTTCTTCACGTTTAAATGTAGTTTTCGAAAAAAAAATTTAAAAACAAAATTTTTTTTCTCTTTCACCGTTTTTTCTTACATTTTAACTCAAATTTTGACTTTTTTTGAAGACCGACATCTTTATTTATCTTGAAGAAAATATATGTTTTACTAGACTGTAAAACAAATTTTTTTATGCCCTTTGCCAAAGTGGGATTCAAATATCTTCGATTTTCTAAGCAACTTTTTCGAATTTTTTCAATAAAAAATTCGAATTTTTTGAAAATTTTTTAATTTTCCACCAAAATTTCAACGTAAATATAAACAAATAATACTATCCTACTGTGCCAATTATATAAATTGAAAATCTTTATTGATATGTTGCTGTTATATCCTGGCTGTCAAGCAGGGCCCGTTCTCAGCTCACTAGATTATTTTAACGAGTTCAACGACCAATGAGTGTGAACTCTGATCAACAATTTAACCCCGCTTAATAATTATCATCCCACTATTTTTGGTGATTAGAATACCTTATATAAACCCTTGCTCGGAGAGCAGCTGGGCGACTTCTCGTTTTGAATTCCACTCTCAGACTAGACTCAGTTCACGCTGGATTTTGACATCAAACTTACAAAACTATCAAGTCCATAGTCATACCTTCTGTACGTTTGAATACAGAACATATTCAATTTGTATCATAAGTGTATAGTTTCAACTTCTCAATTCTAAAATTATCATTTGTGAATAAAGTTATTGTTATATTTAAAATACAACACCAGTTATTTCGGGTCACCGTGAGGTGATTTGCTGTCGAGAACCCAATACCTAGAAAGACTACAAATCTAGCTGAGCTGAACATCAACATCGTGCAGCGAAAACGTAACAGTTGCAAAAAAAATTAGTACATTTTTTAATTAAAAAAATTCGCAACATATCAATAAAGATTTTCAATTTATATAATTGACACAGTAGGAAAGTATTATTTGTTTATATTTACATTGAAATTTTGGTGGAAAATTAAAAAACCTTCAAAAAACTCGAATTTTTGATTAAGAAAATGCGAAAAAGTTGCTTAAAAAATCGAAGATATTTGAATCCCATTTTGGCACCGGGCTTAAAAAATTTGTTTTACAGTCTAGTAAAATATATATTTTCTTCAAGAAAATTAAAAATTTTGGTCTCCAAAAAAAGTAAAATTTGAGTTTGAAATCAGCTGGGAGGTGTAGAGAAGGACTGAGGACGCCTAGTGAGGTCTTAACTATACACTTTCCAGCTCACCAAGTACACATTGCTGTTTTATCTTTGGTGCTATTCAAGTTTAGTCAATTGGCTGTAAAGTCTAGCCTCTGAATTTATTGTCAAGTCCGTTATTTATTGGAAAAGTGTAGTCAGTTTATTTATTGTAAAATCTAGTTAGTTTGATGAATTCCATTTTAAATCTTTGTAATAAAAATCAGCGCCATAATGTCGAGTTGTCGCCAACAGTATAGTCAAAAGGTCAATCAAGTATGTTGCAGTCCACGCACAGGATGTCCTACGTATTTTGAGAGATCATCGATGTAAGTCTACACGCAGTTAATAATAAGTTTGCCAAACGCGGTTTTATTTCAATTTGTTGAACATTATGAATCTTGGAATTTCATTTATAACTTGGCAATAAGAAATGATTAAGATAAAGTATTCAAGCTGTTAAATTTTATCACAAGAAATAGTAATATTGAATAAAATAAATTATTGAAATCGATTATATTACTTATGAGATTAGACCCAGGCTTTCCTATTTACGCATTAACTATAATAATTCTTTAATATGTTTCTAATGCATTATTACATACATTCAGTCACTCAAATTTGTTCAATAAAGAGAACATCAATTAAACCTATAAAATAATATTATACTAAAGAGAATTATAGTATAAAATAAATTCATTACATCATTTCTCCAATCCTTTAATCAAGCTGCGTACTCAATCATACTAGGTATTTCAAAACCCAGTTGTTCATTATCGAAGCAGCCGAACAAGAAGGATTGCTCGATGTTCCTGGTACGAGGGAGCAAGAGCAAACCCTTACATAATCCTCAGATCTCGAAGTTCTTGTTACCATAAATTAATAACATTATAAAACAATTTCGAATGTATATTTCTATTCTCTCAAGCTATATCTTTATTTCGAAAAAGTGAGATCTTCATATTGTAATAATTAATTCAGGTGGACATTTGATCACATCCACTGTCTAGTAGGTGTTCAACCCATTACAAACTATAACATAATTGTATAGAAGTTTCTAACTTATACGACTTTGAATTTGCCGCTAATTCGCACCGGTGCTACTCCTCAAGCCGAGATTACATCAACACGTAACACAATGAAAAATAAAGAGAGTTTTGACTTGGATCGCAACATCGAAATATGAAATATCTGAGAAAAATTCAGAAAATAGTCATTTTCTTAACGTTTTGTTAACAAAATTTCTTGAATTAACACACCAATTACAATAAGATATGCAGTGACTAGAAGAGACAGTTACACCCAAAAATCGAGTTACACATAAACACACACACATCTGTGAACATGACCATCCTCTTCGTTACTCCGCGAGCCGTCTATTCAATATTAGTATGGTAAATTCAGTAGTGCTTACTTCATGTTCGATATAATTTTATCTTGTCAGCGGGTACTCTGAGGAAAGAGTCCTGATAGGACCGTGAAAATATACGTTTTTTTGGTCAAACTAGCTCTCAATTTCCGATCCAATTTTTTTTTATAAGGTTTAGGATCACCCACTGAGTATAAAATGACAGAGTGTCGACAAAGTCCGGTGGAACTTCAGACACCATCTTGAAAAAACGTTTTTGGCCGATATCTCAGATATTATGCACTTTGGGGCAAAAGTCATAGATACCATTATTGTAGAGAATAAAATTTCGCATCTTTTGTTTTCTGATAACTTTTTTTGTAAAACTTACCGTTTACGATTTATAATATTGGACTAATCAATACAATACATCCATCCATTTTTAAAGATCAATCTATTCTATACAACTTTTTTTTCTAGTGTCCATACTTTTTGAGCTATAGGACGTTCAATATTAGACTACCGGACACAAGGTCGAAAATTTCAAGTTATGCATAAAGTATAATGGTTTAAATTCAACAAATAAATTAAAAAAAATATTCGGATTGTTTATGCATTCAACAATCCAGAGTTAATTTCCTTACTTGCAATACAAGGAAAAAAGTAATCGGTAGTAGATACTGATTAACGACCGGTTTCCCGTATTTTCGATAAGAATCCCGTGTAACATCCCTCAAAAGTAGTTTCTTTTACCCACCGAAATTGGTCAGTAGAACCGAAATAATCGGATGCAGCTACCAATTACGAGTCGGTAGTTGTTATCAAATACTATTCAGTAGCTTCTATCGATTAATTTTCAATAACAGCTACCGATTCGTAATTGGTAGCTGTTATCGAAAACTATTCAGTAGCATCCACTGATTAATTTACAGTACCCGATACTGAAATAATCGGTAGCTATTATTGAAAATTAATCGGTAGAAGCTACTGAATAGTTTTCGATAACAGCTACCGATTCGGAATTGGTAGCTGCTACCGATTATTTCGGTACCCGATACCGAAATCATTGGTAGCTGTTACCGAAAATTATTCGGTTGCAGCTGCCAATTACAAATTGGAAACTGCTTCTATGAATTTTCGGTAACAGCTACCAATTTATAATTGGTAGCTGTTATCAAAAACCATTCAGTAGCAGCTACCGGTTAATTTTCGGTACCCGATACTGAAATAATGAGTAGCTGCAAACGATTATTTTGGTTCTATTGACCAATTTCAGTGGGCAAAAAAAACTACTTTTGAGGGATGATACACGGGATTTTTACAGAAAATACAGGAAACCAGTCGTTAATCAGTAGCTGCTACCGATTATTTTTTTCCTTGTATTGCAGGTAAGGAAATGAACTTTTGATTGTTGAGTACGTAAACAATCTGGATATTTTTTGTAATTTATTTGTTGAATTTATACCATTATTCTCTATGCATACCTTAAAATTTTCGACCTTATGCCCGGTAGTCTAACATTGAACGTTTTATAGCTCAAAAAGTATGGGCACTAAAAAAGAAAGTTTTAAACAAAAGTTGTAGAGAATAGATAGTCCGGTCAATTTAGACATTCGAAGTTACATAAAGTCCCAACAAGCTGAATTTCTGTGGAGTTGTTCAAAACATAATTATAAACAATGTCTAGAAGTTCCCCATCATTCCCCTGTAAGGAAAAAATTTAATTCAAGGTCAAAGGTAAAAAAAATGAGTTTTTCGCGATTTTCAGCAAAACGGTAAGTTTTATCATAAAAGTACCTCAGACAAAAATTGTAGATCATAAAATTATCTATAAAAAATGTATCAATACTTTTTTTCTTACGAGCCACCGTTTCTGAGATATAACGATTCAAAAAGTTATAAAAGTTGTTATCGTCATAATATGCACACGTTTCCACGCCACCTATGAGGTAGTGTACTTAGCGCGTTTTTTTTAACGTGGTTTTCCCAGTAGGCCTACTCCACGGGTCAGTTGTGATTCTGTTTAATGTAAAACTATCGCAAAAAAACGGAAATTTTCAAAGATTGGGAAAGATAAAAGCGATGTAAATGAAAAAAAAGTGTTGAAGTTTATTCGTCTTATTCGTAAGTTTCAAATTCTTGTTCTTCTTCTTGATCTTCTTCTTGTTCTTCTTCTTCATCTTCATTTTGGATGCAAGTAAATTGCGTCAATAGCGATTTATCGCATGATACTTCGTCGGAGTCAAACGAATCCTCCATTGTTTGTGATTCAATATTAGAGCACGAGGTTCCCACTTATTAAATTGATGTATTACCGTACGATGGACGGTGTGGCTCAATAAGTTATAGATTAAATTGAACGGAATATAGTATAGTGCCGGATAGCTCAACTGGTAGAGCACTCGGCGCGATACCGACATGGTCTGGGTTCGATTCCCAGTTCGGGCTATCTATATTTTTCTCAATTTATCTATAAATTGTCTTATTGAGAAGGTTTGCATGTTTAGGTTTCCACTTATTAAATTGGCGTACTCATGCATATTATGACGATAACAACTTTTATAACTTTTTGAATCGTTATATCTCAGAAACGGTGGCTCGTAAGAAAAAAAGTATTGATACATTTTTTATAGATAATTTTATGATCTACAATTTTTGTCTGAGGTACTTTTATGATAAAACTTACCGTTTTGCTGAAAATAGCGAAAAACTCATTTTTTTTACCTTTGACCTTGAATTAAATTTTTTCCTTACAGGGGAATGAAGGGGAACTTCTAGACATTGTTTATAATTATATTTTAAACAATTTCACTGAAATTCAGCTTGTTGGGACTTTATGTAACTTCACTCTCATTTTTTGGTCTAAATTGACCGGACTAAGATTGATCTTTAAAAATAGACGAATGTATTTTATTGATTAATCCAATATTACAAGAGTTATCGGCAGAGATAGAAAACCTGGTTCATTCAATGAGAAGTAAATCGTAAGCGGTAAGTTTTACAAAAAAAGTTATCAGGAAACAAAAGATGCGAAATTTTATTTTCTACAATGATGGTGTCTATGATTTTTGCCCTAAAGTGCATAGTTTCTAAGATATTAGCCAAAAACGTTTTTTCAAGATGGCGCCTGAAGCTCCACCGGAATTTGTCAGCATTTTGTGATTTTATACTCAGCAAGTGATCCTAGACCTTATAAAAAAAAATTGGATCGGAAATTTAGTGCAAGGTTAAATTATATTTTTACCGGCTTATGATGGTCATGGAAGACGTAAGTTGAGGCTCATGCTTCGACTTATTTACTCTCGCTCTTTCTCTCTCACTCCGCTTTGTCCCCGAGACCGTATGGACTGGGGATTGGTTAATGCGCATAAATTAGGCTAAGTGGGGTCTGCTGTGGGCTAGGAGCCCTCGATGATTGACTGCGAGGGACGATTAAGTCCCGGACATTGAGTGAAGTGGTTGGAAAAATTTCGAGAGAGTCTCGCGCAATTGATGTACCGCGTTAAAATAATTTAAGCTAAAATTCCAAATTTTGTCTTTATCTGGCTACGTTGTCGATATAAAATTAACTCGTTATCATTATTCATTGGCAAAACTAATTGAATAAGATTTTCCGTGTTTATTTAATTAAATCAAGTCAATTAAAGAAAATTAAAATTAAGTGACTGAGTGTGTGGTTTGCTGCTTTTCACGAGCTTCGATCTCGTCCATTGGGTCTATCGTCCACAGTTTTGACGCCGTCAATTGCCATCCGTTTTGTCACGGTACATCAAGGAGATCTAGCGCCATACAACGTGTACCCTATTATAAAGTAAGTGTTCGCCTACTTTTATAAGGGATTTGGTCTTCCTCCTACGAATTTTTTTGGATTTTTAATTCCTATAAAATTTCGGTTTTAATAATATTTCAAATCGTTTGGGGTAACTGATTATAATTGTATTTTGGGACTTTGGTAAGATAAAATTTTTCATAATTTCATCAGTAAATAAATTTTTCTTAATGAAACCTTTTTCCCACAAAATTTTATAAGACTTTTCAGCTTCCAGGGTGCGAGGCGAACCCGTTAGCGATAAGATTACCAGGCAAAGTCCGGTCAGTAACTTTGGTTCCTGGCTTTTGGGGCTGACTAACATCTCACCAGGGCCATTTTCATAATCTAGTAATAAATAATTGTCAAATTGTAGCACTTTAAAGTTGAATGAGGACTACTAAATTTGCTATAGATTCTGCGTTTGAGCTCGGAGTAACTCAAAGATAAAGAAACTCGATATCTTAAGCAATTCTGCAACAACCCTGGCCTAACATTGTTAGATAGTACGTATATTTCTACAGATTTATATAAGTCTTTAAGAAGAATTTTAAGTAAGACTTAATGAAGTCTTTGGCAAGTATACTTATGAAATCCATCTTGTCAAGTCTTGTTTAAATCTTCCGAAAGGAACTTGTTTAAGGATTTTCCTAAAGTAACTTGCTTAAGGCAATGCTAATATTAGTTGATAATAATAAAAAGATCCAATTATATTTTCGAAGAGCTACAGAGAAAAAATAATTTCGATGAAACCAGTGATTTTTAATGTAGTTAAATGTATGAAAATCCAAATTTTACAGATTCTGTAAAGCTGTTAAAAAATTTAATTGAATCTTTCTCTTATCATCAATTATTCATATTATGTCAAATTTCATTAAATTCTGAACTGTCATTCTAAAACCGACAGTACTACCTTAAAGAATCACCACCATCATATTGTTATAATACCTTGAAAATGGCGGCGAATTTTTATTTTCCAATCAGTCGCACTATGAAATCGATGATAATTTCCAGGTGCCAAGTATATTGTCAACTGATATAATGAATTTTTCGGATTTTTCAGAAGCACTTTTGCGAAATTATCATTATCATCATAAGTAAGGTCTTTCTTTCCTTCAAATAATTTTAGTTTTTTTTCACCCAAAAAATTTTGAAGATTATAAGTAACTCCTTTAACTTTTTCCAACTGTGAAGATAAGACGGGTCCTAAGTACAGTACTGTTCCATCTGCAGGAGAAACCTAAATATTATTTACTTTAAATATGATATCACATGGCATATTTTTTTTTTATTTGTATCGAACGAAAGAAAATGACTTACGATATTAGTATTTTTAGCAATGGGTCTTGAATTTAGTTTCAGTGACCTTACAAAAAAATCGGCTAAACTGGGAAATAACTGAAGATCACAATCAATTTCATCTAAATTTACATTGAAAAACTGAGCGTACGTATTGTATAAAAAAGGACGCAATCTCGGAGATAGCTCGATTTCTGCTAACCATCCAAACATTCGGCTCGTTACTCTCAAAGGTAAGCAATAATAGCACTGCATCTGTTTAATCAATGGATACAATCGTTAAAATTAATAGCGGGTTTCTAATTAAATGACACCGTGCAATAATCTATGGTACGGTAAAGTTCAAATTTTAATGCTTTCTGAAGAAAATAAAAATATAGAGGGTACATAGACATCTTGATTTCATAGAAAAGGGCTAACATTTGTAGAAACAAAAAAATAATATCTTAATTGTAATTTCCACCAAGAAATACATCTAAACCTATCGTTCGGAACTACCAGTTACGCGCCAACTGCTTCACTATTAATTAAAGAAAGGGCATATCCGAATAAATATGCTGAATCGGCCCCCACGGCGTTTTCTATCGGCGTTTTGGGGATTGATGTAGTACTTAATAAAACGAATTTAGTTAGAATTTCAGCTCTTAATCTCAAATAGTTTTCGAGTTATTAGAAAAAAAAAAAAAAAAAAAAAAAACCATTTTCCGATTTTTATATTTTTTTTTTTTCAATAGTAAAATATAAAATTAATTAATGACAATTTTATTTTAAAATACAAACAAGGAAAAGCCATTAAAAAATCTTTTGTTATGATTCCCAAGTTAAAAGCATATTTTTTTTTTACAAAAGAAAGAAAACTATAATCACTTTTTTGTAACAGACACTTGAAATGTACGACATTTAGCGCCTATAGCCGGCAGCTAACAATATTAGATAAGATACAACTGGTAAAAAAGATACCTAATCGTTCCAATAGAGACGTCATCAACTGATCAAAAAATATTTTTTGTTTACATGTGCGATAGCAAACGACCAAAAAACATCGAAGTAACTCAACGAGTCATCTTGTGAAAAAATTTATCATCATATTAATTCATACAGTTTCTGACCTCTCTCAATTTCAACAAATACTCAAAACAATCTTACTAAATAAATAAACGCGGACTGTAACCTGCCATTCACAGGCACTAAATGTAGTATACTTCGAATATCTGTCACAAAAACGAATGTATCTATTTAGTACAATCGAGTCTACACTAAGAGAAAAAAATGGTTTTCTAGACTATAAAAAACATAGTTGAATGACAAATCCACTATTAACTGCAGTTTTGTTAGCTAATATGATATTAGTTAACAGTAACAAAAAAGTATATCTGAGGTGACTATTTAGAACAGTTTCTTATTTAGCATGTCCAGAAGAAAATTGTTATGACAAACGTACTTCTATAGTTAGCAAGCCTAATTTGATATAATTATCATCACAATATAAATATAGTAACCACTATTAAGAATTTATAGTTTTAGCTACTATATTAGTTTAGTGCCTTAAATTATTTCAATAATGATAAATTGAAAAAATTAAATTTTTTATTTTATTTTTTTTTTTTAATTCTCAATTCAAGTGAAATACAAGAGTAATTACTTTTATACTGCGCAGTAACATATTAATATTATACCTTGCCTAAAAATCCGGTAGATTCTTATAGTTGTATGGATAAGGCCCTATACAACTATATCACTTCTCATAGAACTCATGAATTCTTATAAAATCTCTATAGGAATGCATGAGAATCTATTGGATTTTATGAGATTTTCAAAACAGGGTACCTACATGCTCGCTTTCCTCTCTGAGGATTGGATTTTCGACACTATAGTCGAGTCAACAAGTGCCTTTTTGACGAAAACCTGTTTAACCTTATCGAAAATTATGGTTTTGGTCTCATTCGATTCGAAATGGCATCTAGAAAAAATGTTCAAGTGGAAAATTCGGGCTTGCAAAAATTGTAAAAGTTATAAATAGTTTAGTGAAAAAAAGGGGTTTGGTTTTTTGCAAATATTTCGAAAACTATTTGAGATATCCAAAATTTGAACGAAGATCCTTAAAGAGGAGGAAATTTTCTAAAAAAAAGTCCTGCCTCCCCGAATTGTACCGACAATATTTATAATTTTAATTTAACGGTGAAAATGGGACTAGAAAACAGGTAGCGGCGCGTGCACGCGCGTCGACCGAATCAATAGCATGATGAATAAAAATCTTACGAAAAAGCAAGTATTATTATTGTTTTTATAATTGATTATTATAATAATATAATCATATTGCAATAAAAATAATAATTTTTTACAAGGATAAAAGTATTTTCAACATAAATAGTTGAAAAAATAATAACAAATAAATGTACGTGATTTATATTATGACAATAATTATTAAATATTAATTTACTAATTAATAATTAAATTAATCGTGAATCAAAGTTATTTAATGTTACATACAAATTATATTAATTTAAATAATTACATTGATAACTGGTGGCATGGTTTAAAAGTAACTCCGCCTGAAATCAACTAAATTTTTAGCTGCATTAAATTTTTAAATGAAAGATTGTACTGAGTCCCATCTTACATTGTAGTCAGTTAAATGTCGCATGGTAACTGAATAAATGTTAGATTTAAACAGGTCCTATCGGTAACATAGGATTGGTTATTATCCTATAGATTGGACTGACTACAATGTAAGATCGTAGCCACCACCACGTAAGATTCGACTCAGTCCCATGTTACGAAGCCCCATCTCGGATGGAACTGAGTACAATCTAGGATTGGACTGAATTAAATGTACATTGTAACCTCTACAATGTAGATAGTAGCTGCTCCAATGTGAATATTTTTTTTACAACAGGTGTGGCTCAGTACAATCCGACATTGTACCCAGTCCAATCGCGTTCTTTCCGTGTATTGAAGATACGACTAGAACACTTCAAGCCTTATTTATTTTTTATTAATTAATAAACAAATTGAGCTTTTAACCAAAGCTCTAACTCAATTATTTATCAACTTTTTTCACTATAATTTATGAAAATACTTAAAAATAAATTTTCTTTTGACTTCAATGGCGTATTGTTAATAATAAAGTGAGTATTTAATTTCATCTTTCTTTCTTGTATTTTTTCTACTACAAATAATGCACTGAATTTCACGTATTTATAACTAGATTTTATGATTCCCACTTCCATAACTTGGTATTAGAATAATTTGACTATCATAAAAACTCATTTAATTGTAATTCGAATATACGCCAAAAAAACGTCCAATATTACCAAAAAAAAAAAAAAAAAAAAAAAATGAATAAATATATTTTGTTAAATATAAAGAAAAATAAATAAATGAAGTTTGTAAAATCAAACATTTTGTAAAAATTATTTTTAGTTCATGAAATGCTTAGACTAAAAATTAAATTAAAAAATTTTTTTTTTATGAATACTTCCATTCATAATTCATTGTAGAATTTAGTTGAAGCTTCGGTTGAAAGCTCAATTGGTTTATTAATTGATAAAGAATAAATAAGGCTTGAAGTGTTTTAGTCGTATCTTCAATAGTTTATAAGTTATTTTAATAACAATGAAGAAAAACAGAAAGCGACAAGTCTAAGTGTACAATAATTTTAAGAATAATAGAAAAAAAATATAAAAAATTTTTTTCTCAAATAAAAATACACATGGTTGTTTTTAGTAATTTTTTTTAGTATTTAAAAAAAAATATTGCGTAAAAATTCATTCGTTTATAACAAATTATTTGGTAAAGAAACAAATAAAAAATGAATAAAAAAACTTTTTTTTTATAATATAAGAGAACACTATAAATTATGATTTAAAACAAATGGTTCCTTAATATTAATATTAAGCAACAAAAAAAATCTGGACGTCGGTTGGCCCTGTGGGCCAGCCCCAAAACTTCCAGCTATGTTCGAGCTCAAGGAGCTCGAAAACATTAGTGTGGATATATATTTTCGAGCTCGAAAATGCTATTACATGCAATTGTTTTTTTATGATCTTTCCAAGCTCTAAAAAGTTACGTTTTATGCTAAAATTTGTAAATTTAAGAATCGAAAATCAATAATGAAGAAGCGGTTTTTAAAATTTAATTCCCGACTATGTTCAATAAAATATGTGTATTGCGGCAGAAATCAATGTCAGGGATCAAAATCAAGATTTAAATAAGTTTTGACTCATGTCAGAAAAAATAAAATATTAAATATCTGCGAAAAATATTAAAAACTGAGTTTTTTCAATTTTCGCACGACTCATGATGCGAAGCATCAGAGTGCGCTTTACAATCGGAAAATTTTTTTCGCCTCACTTCGGCAACTATTTCAATTATTATACCCTTGTTAGTTCACGGAATTAAGATATATTGAATACTATTTTGAAGATAATTTAATGAAGATTAGTTCTATACTTTTCAAAAATTTATTTAGTTCAATAAAATCGGAAAAAACATCAAAATAGTTTAAATAAATTTCCTGTCCGTCAAGTTTGAAACCCGTATACATGATAACGTGTGAAAAAATCCAGTAATTGAATCAAATTTTTTAACTTCCCGCTAAGAAAATTGCAAATTTTCAAAAATTCGGAAAGTTTTTGGTTTCAGTCCGATTTTCAAAAATCGAATTTCTAAGAGATATTGACGTTTTGAGGTTCTAGGAAGCTATTTTGACTAAATTCAACATGATGTCCGAGTGTATGTACGTATGCACGTATGTAAATATTCTGTAACTTTTGAACAGATGAACCGATTTTGATCATCAAGGTGTCATTCAACGCGGCTTGCGAATATCTTGAAGCTGAAAAAAAAAATGAGCTTGATCGGTAGGGTTCGTTCAGAGATATTCCAAAAATAAACTTTTTTTAAAAATGTTTTTTTCAGATAACTTTTTATGTTCTTGATGGATCGATTCCAAAATCAACTGGGCTCTGAAGCTTTATAAGCCGCGTCGAATGCCACCCCAACCATCAAAATCGGCGAATTCTTTCAAGAGAAACCGTTGTCGAAACAATTAAAAAAAAAAATTTTTTTTAGTATTTTGGAAATTTCTCTAAAACGGCTTTATAAATCAATTTCAAAATCTAATCAGTTGTAGAACTCAATAACGCGCGTTGATTGCCACCTTAACCGTCTCAATCAGTTAACTCGTTCAAAGGAAACAGTTGCCGAAAGAATTAATAAAAAAATTTTTTTTTAGTTTTTTTAGAATATCTCATAAACGACTACATAAATTTATCCCAAAATCTCATTAACTTTAGAACTCAAAAAAAAGCGTCGATTGCCACCCCAAACGTTTCAATCGGTTAATTCGTTCGAAAGATACCGCTGTCAACAGAATCGCAAAAAATTTA
Source organism: Microplitis deprimator (assembly GCA_964016945.1). Taxonomy (NCBI): domain Eukaryota; kingdom Metazoa; phylum Arthropoda; class Insecta; order Hymenoptera; family Braconidae; genus Microplitis; species Microplitis deprimator. The sequence continues at coordinate 10,901,151 of OZ024710.1, read as the reverse complement.
TTTTTCTAATAAAATCTAAATTTTTGTGTTTAAATAATTAATAATAATTATAAAAAGATGAGAGGATCTGGTATGTGTGAATTGGCGGTTAGTGAATAATTTTATTTAACACTTGAGAATTTACTAAAAAATAAATATAACAATTTATTTACAGTATTTACAGTTTATGAGAATTATTTTATGATGAGATTTATTGCAAAAAACAGTTTATTTAATTTATTGAATGCAATTTTATGCAAATGCAACACGTGGCCAAGATGGCTAATTGGCGGTAACAATTTCGACACACGCGGTGAGACAATTTAATTAAATAACGCACTGAGATTAATTATGAGATCAAAATAATGTAATAAATAATTACTGCTTATTATTCTGAGATAAATGCGCTAATTTAAATAATGAGAAAGCACTTGATTTATTAAGAACACTGAGATGATGAAAAGCACGAGGCGTCCGCCATGAGAATACTTTGCAATATGATAAAGTGAGAGCGTTGATAGTGCGAGAGAGCGCAAACTTCCGTCTTCTTCATCCCCACTATGCGGTGAGAATGCGACTAGCGGAGCCGTCTATTATTGATAGGTGATCGACTGTAGTAAGACTATAGCATCGATCACTTATCCGCCGTGAGAATAATGATGAGAGCGCGGGAGATTTGAACATTTTGGAACTAATCAATAATGATTTTTTTTTTTTTTTTTTTTTTCGTTTATATTTGTGATTAAAAAACTGCAACGAATGATACTTTTAACGTCAAAATCGATTAAGCGTTTCGATAGATATTAGTAATTAAACATACGAAACTTTACAATTTCCATCATTTATTCTAAATAACTCATAATATTATTTATCTACTTTTTTCAAAAAGTTGTTCCTATATAAAAGTTCAGAAAACTGCGAAAAATACCATTTTTTAACTTTGAAATTGGTCCATTATTTCTAAAAATATGGCCAATCGAAAATTAAATAAAAAAAAATAACGATTCAATTAAATTTTTATTATAGTTATTTTAAAATTTCTCAGAAACAGCTTGACCGATAAAATTCAAACTGTAATTTGCTCTGGAACTTTATATACCGCGTCAAATGCCATTTTAATCACCAAAATCAATTCATTCATTCAAGAGAAATCACTGTCGAGAGAATGGTGACAAAGATATTATTTTAAACTTCTCGCAAAGAAAATCGAAGATTTTCAAAAATTTCGGGAAGTTATAGTTTCCACCCCGATTTGCGAAAATCGAAATTCCAACAGATATCGACGTTTTGAGGTTCTAGGAAGCTATTTTGACTAAATTCAAGATGATGTCCGAGTGTATGTATGTATGTATGTATGTACGTACGTATGTAACTATTCTGTAACTTTTGAACGGATGAACCGATTTCGATCGTCAAGGTGTCATTCGACGCGGCTTGTTATTTAATATAAGCACTGAAAATTTGAGCTTAATCGGTAGGGTACGTTCGGAGATATTTCAAAAATAACATTTTTTCAAAAATGTTTTTTTTGAATAACTTTTAATTCGCTCGATGGATTTTAGCCACCAAAATCGGTTCATTCGTTCAAGAGAAACCGTGAACGAAAGAATTAAAAAAAAATTTTTTTAGTTTTTTTGAAATTTCTCAAAAACGACTCGATAAATCAATTTCAAAATTTGATCAGCTCTAGAACTCAATAAAACCCGTCGATTGCCACCTCAACCGTTGCAATCGGTGAATTCGTTCGAGAGATATCGTTGGAGAAAAAATGGTAAAAAACGTTATTTTTCAAAAAAAAAAGGCACTTAAAAGTATTTTCGACAATGTTTTCAAGCTCAAAGAGCTCGAAAACTGCGGGAAGTTTTGAGGCTGGCCTGCAGGGTTAACTGACAGACCGATTTTTTTTTTAATTCTTTGAAAGATTTGTAGGTCCCCTATTGCGAATGGCTAGGTAACTCAATGTCTTTTAATTACAATTAATAAAATAAAAAGAAGGCTGTATAGTTATATACATATATATATATATATATATATATATATATATATATATATATATATATATATATATATATATATATATATATATGTAAAATTAACATGGATGGTGATATATCTACACATTATACGTACATTTATTCCACCAGGGGTGCTTGCGCATTACCGTCCTACTACAGCTGTTTTTTTTTTGCTAATTGGTAAGCCTGAAATTTTTCAATTTAATTTTTTTTTATTTTTTTTTATTTACGGGTCATTCTACGATAAGAGCTAATACGCACGGCAATCATTATAAAATAGATTTCTTATTTTATATGTTGTCATCTCATGCAATAAATCGCAGCATCTTAATGAATTCTCTAAATAACATTATGATTGAATGCCTGATTAAAACACATTTTCCGGAAATTACGTATTTAAGTCTGAAAAAGTCTCTACCCTGGTTTGTCCCCTTCACGTGTTTGGTTAAGCATACCCGGGAAAAAATTATTTTGCCTTATTATATATAATTATGTATTATATATAATCATATCTACCTCCATATATAATTATGCATGACGTTATATGTAATTTGATCTAATCATGTCTGACCAACATATTATGTCTCGAACTATGCATAAAGCTATATACAGGTCAATATATAATTAGATCTGATCAGACCTGAATTATATCTGCCTATATATGATCATATATAGGCTTATATATAATTATATATGAGTTAATACATGACTAGATCTGATCAAATCTGACTGATATAAACATATGTAGTTATGTATGTCTATGTATGATTAGATCTGATCGTACTTCATTGATATGAAACCTATAAATATTTAATTATGTATATAGGTTCCATATATATATATATATATATATATATATATATATATATATTACATAATATGATAATTTTCTAATATCAATGTTATTAAATGTTTTTTTTGTCAACTATCAATCAAACTTAAATCCTCAATACTTAAAAAATGTTCAAAGGTTTCGACAGCAATTTAAAAGTAGTATTCTAATGAATTCTATTGTAATTTATGTACAAAACGAAAATCATCATTAGTTGCATTATTTACGTAAGATGTATCAATTTTATTATTTGAATTAAGTAATGCCATAAACGTTTATTAACTATAAGTGTGTAACAGACTAGAGGATCAGATTACAATCCAGCGATAACCAAAGTAAAGCAGCATCGACGTGGGACATTAATTGGACGGGTGACCTCGTATTAAAATAGTAGTGAACGGATAGTAATTTTTTTTTTCCATTTAAATTTAACCGAACTTTATATTGATGAAAACAATAAATCCTAATTAAATTACTTAATTAATAATTTACAGATATTCTAAATGAGATTCTAAAAATTACTATATTCGTCCATGCATGATTATATATAATCAGATCTGGCTAATTTTTGGATCTGATCATATATAAGTGGTTATACATAATTATATATAATTAGGCAAAATCATTTTTTCCCGGGTGTAGACATTATATACCTTCTTTGTCGCAATTTCTAATTAAAGGATATTTACCACAAATTTAAATAAGTATACTTAAGTATAATAAAGGAAAAATACAAAAGTATTTGTTTATTTTCAATAATTTTCAAACTTTATTTTTGTCCTGCTTCTTTTGTGTATCTACCCTGGTAAATTACAATCCGCTAAAAAAAATCGAAATATTAGACGACCATACTAAAAATGACGCTGATGAACACACATCACCGCGAAGATGGTTGCACTGAACAAACCAGGCGTTAAATCGCTGTCATTTTTTAATTGGCACGACGCAACAGTACGGTACAGCTGCTTTGCAAGGTTAATGTGTCTCTCCACTGGTAAGCCGTAAATTTGGTATAATTCACTCAATTTATTTTGTATTTATTGCTTCAATTCAACGATTGTATAATATTTAAAGAGTGACATTTTTTCAATCGAAATTTAATGTATGTCAGTTAAAAAATTAAAGTTAGTGACGAAAACGTCTCTCCCCTGCCGTATTTACCCTGGCAAGATAACTACCAGGGGAAAATACTCACTAACCAGGAGAGATACTGACATGGACTGGGTTCGATTCCCAGTTCGAATTATCAATATTTTTCTCAATTTATTTATAGGCTTTCCATTGAGAAGGTTCCTTCCTTATTCTGCCCAATCCAATCGGAAAAGAGTGGAACGCCTCACGTATATAGTCCCGTATGTGAGTGTAAGAACACATATGCTTTCCTGCTTGACAGCATTATTTAAATTATTTATGTATTTGGTATGGTAAAAAATGAATCATTTAGATAATTTAAATAATGCTGTTAAGCAAGAAAGTATATGTGTTTTTACACAAACACTCTTTAAACATGAATTAGTGAAAATAAGTAAATATTCACTGATTCAGAGTGCAAATTGAACGACTAATTTCAAAAAGTGGTACGATTGAACTCTGAATTAGTGAATATTCACTTATTCCACTAATTCATGTTTAGAGAGAAAACGGGGCTTTATACATGATGTGTTCCACACTTTAGTATTATGTGGAAGGAAAATTAGGATAGAAGGGGATTGGACAGAATAAGGAAGGAATCTTCTCAATGAAAAGTCTATAAATAAATTGAAAAAATATAGATACTCTAAACTGGGAACCGAACTCCACAAATCCTGATCTTGATGTCTCTACCCTGCTCAATGTATTTACCTAGGCTTTTGAAAAAGTAACAATATGTATAAAGTGACTTGCCGTTGAGTGAATACATTTCTAGAAGGGACGAAAGTCGAAAAATTATCGTTTAATAGAAAAACTTTTCTTCTTGGCCGCATCTTCTATGGCCGCCAAACCTCTTATCGTAGAATGACCCATACATATATTTTTTTTTTTGTTATTAATTGAGATATTTTGAATAGTTTCTTTTATAATTATGGAAAAAATACTAATATAATTATAAAAAAAAAAGGCCATTCGGCAGCCGAAATGGAAGTAGATTTCTCATTATTTGATTATTTCAACCTTTCAAATAAACATTAATAACAAAATAAATTTTTTTTTGACATTCTCAAAAATTCTCAAGGTTATGGAACGAAAAAAAAATTTCCAAAAAATTCAAAGTTAAATACAAAAAATTTAAGAATTGAGAAAAGAAAATTAAAATAATTATCGTAATGGTAAGTTGAATAACGAAAATTGAAGTTGAAAAAAATCAAATTATCTACCAAAAAAAAATCTGTGTCTTTTACCATAGGATTGATAGTTAATACAAAATTAAATAAAATAATTTGAGTTCAAATTTAAATTATGATCGGTCTAAAGTCATACTTGAAATCAGTCATTATTACTGTTAATAAAACGAAATTAAATTTACACACTTGAATTAAGATATTTAGATTTTATGAGTGTTACAAAGCAATAATATTAATTCAATTGGTTTCATAAATTTACCAATGAATACAGTAGTTAGGATTCTATAAAATCTATTAAAAGTAGGAGAACCAATGCAATAGCAAAATTTCATTTTAGAGTGGTAAGATAAGAAATTTCATTGGTCTAGACACATATATAGGCATGAATATCAAAGCTTATTTGAAGAGCTTTTAGATCAATTTTATGGAAAGTCGATAAGTTATAACATTCAAAAAATATCGAAGAAACAATAAGTAAAAATATGAATTTTTGACATTTTTTAAATTTTGGAATGCTATAACTTCTAAACTAATAGACCGATTGAGCTCATTTTCCAACTAGAGCAAAGTAGTCACCTACAGAATACGTATACCAAGTTTCAAAGCAATCGGTATAAAATTGTGGTGATAATCAAAGTGACAACCTGCATAAAATTAGTTTTTATGATATTTCGTAAATTTTTAAAACCATTTATCTATTAGAAAAAGTGGTCAAATCAATGAGCTGCATAGTGATAATTAAAGGCAATCGAACAAGCTTTCAGATAGAACAAACGAAAATAAGCTATCTCTTTCCGTTTAAAAGTTACATCCAGTTAAAGCGGCAAATAATTTTTTTTTTTAAAATCTTACAAAATTTCAATTTACCATAACTTCTAAACTTATTGACCGAATTGGCCCATCTTCGAACTCATTCAAGGTAATCGTCCATAGAATAAGTATACTAAGTTTCATTAAGATCGGTGTAGAATTATGGACGTTATCGTTGGAGAAAGGCGCGTTATATTATATATATATATATATATATATATATATATATATATATATATATACATAAATACATATATAAACTTTTGAGCCAAATGTATTTTCTGACTCAACTCGTCGAGCTGAGTTTACAGGTAGCAAAATTTTTCGAAAATTCCATCATGAGGACAAATACAATAGTTAGATTTCTATGAAATCTACTAAAAAAAAAAATAAAGTAAAACATAAAAAGTTTTAATGAAAGAAAATTGTATATATTTTAAACTTATTTGTGCTTCCCGCCATTTTTTTTATTATTATTTTATTATTTCATATTGAATGAGCATTATGAGTTGTGTACTTTTGGATTTTCCAAATTTTTTGATGAAAATATGATATAAACTAAGAAATAAGTTAGGTGACATTATATGATGATCGAAAGAAACCACAAAGAAGAAGAGTTGGTATGTTTTCAGACACATTTTAGTACATTATATTATGATTTATCCGGAAAAAATAACATAAAATGTTTTTTTTTTGTAACTTTTCAACGCCGATATCTTTTGAACTAATTAACCGATTTTGACGTTTGAGGTAGCAATCGGCGCGTTTCATTGAATTCTAGAGCTGATTAAAATTTGAAATCGATCGGTTTAGGTGATTTGAAGATATTTGGAAAAACCCGTTTTTCATAATTTTTTTTCTCCCGCGATATCTCTCGAACAGATAAACCGATTGAGATGGCTAAGGCGGCAATCGCCGCGTTCTAACAAATTCTAGAGCTGATTAGATTTTGAGGTCAATCATTCGAGTCATTTCTGAGAAATCAATAAAAAACTAAAAAAAAAAATTTTATTTTTTTCGTCATTCGCAAATATTTTCGAGTCTACTTGATCAAATGATCGGAAATTTTCAGGAAAGTTGATGGCCAACAAAATCTTTCGATTGCCGCCTCAACCATCCAAATCGATTCATTAGTTGAAAAGTTACAAAGAGTTTACACACACACACACACACGCGCGCGCGCTCACACACGCACGCACACGCACACCCACACACACGCGCACACACACACACATACACACGGACGGACGGACTGATGGACATCATTCTGAAAATAGTCAGAATAGCTTCCTAGGACCTCAAAACGTCGACATCTGATGAAAACTCGATTTTCGAAAATCGGGGTGAAAACAATAACTTCCCGAAGAATCGATATAAAAACTTAGTTTTATACATACATACCTTGTTATATATGTTAGTGTATAGTCATGGTATGAATTTAGACTCGTTTTCTCAGAGTGGAGTAAAAAAGGACAACGATTATTTTCGATAGAGAACTTCAGATAGTTGATTTGACATAACATTATATAGGTAATGTACCAAACTAACTTTCACATAAATAAAGTATAGAAAATTTAATTAGTATAAGATCAAAATTGTAATCGCTGTTACCATGGCAAGACCAGTTATAATTATAGGACGTACAGGTACGATTGAAACATCATAAATAATAAAAAAAATACTTTTACAATATAAAATAGCTGTGGAACTAATAGGTTATTTTGTTCACAATAAAATACAAGTGACAAAATTGTATTATAATGGGAAATGCATAAGTTATGTAGAATGAAAACCATATTTTCAACATTTTTTGACTTCATTAAAAATTTCAAGGCTATCAAATTATTCGAAGAAATGGCCAAAACAGGAAGCTTAAAGTCATTAATTAAAGAACATTAGACAAGCTTCCAGATACTTTTTACGGAAATTGTTTATAAATATTAGTTTTGAAGTTATTCAAGCTTTAGCAGTGATTAAAAACTGATTTTCACGAAAAATCATGAAAATTTTAAACAGCAATAATTTCAAAACTATCCGAACGATTCCGCCCATCTTCGAACTTGATCAAGGTAATTGCCTAAAGAATAAGTGTGAAAAATTTCATCAAGATCCGATAAGAACTGTGGATGCTATCGTAATGACAAAACCAGTGATAATCATAGGGAGTAGAGGTACATTTTATACATCATAAGTAATAAAAGAAATACTTTTAAAATATAAAATAGCTGTGAAATTTACAGGTTATTTTGTGCACAATAAAAAACAACTGACGAAACTGGATTATAATGGGACATGCATAAGTTATGTGGAATGAAAACCGTATTTTCAACATTTTTTGATTCCATTAATATTTTCAAAGCTACCAAATTATTGGAAGAAATGGTCAAAACATAAAGTTTAAGGTCATAAATTAAAGCTTATTAGACAAGCTTTCAGATAATTTTTACGGAAATTGTCTATAAGTATTAGTTTTAAAATTACATGAACTTGGAAGTAGATGAAAACTGATTTTTTCGAAAAATCTAAAAAATTTCAAACAGCCAAAACTTCTAAAATAATCGACCGATTTAGCCCATCTTCGAACTTAACCGTGACAATCGCCCATAGAATAAGTGTGAAAAATTTCATTAAGATCTGATAAGAATTGTAGCCGCAATCGTGTCCTCAAAACTTGGTTATATATATATATATATATATACATATTAGGGTGCGTCATTTCGGAGAAACATTTTGATTTTTAAGTGCATGTGGAAAAAATCATAGTTCAACACAAAAAAAAAATTTTCGCGTAAGAAAGAAAATTCTATGTCGGTTACAGGCCTAGCTCATTGAAAAATTCGATATTCCCATTTAAAGAACACGGGAAAAATTGTTTCTTTAGCTTTCAGTATTGTTAACTCTTCAACAAATCAATAGATCGAATAGACTAATACATATTTTTGTAGGAAATTAAACGCTCTACAAGAAAAGGTTTCTTATCATTTTTCGATAAATCCATCTGTTCAAAAGTTATTGGAGCTCGAAGCAAAGTTGGAGATCTTTTTACTTTTCTGGCGAAACTATCAGACTTATCACAGAATGTTGCAGGATCTTTTTTGTTGACAATTTCATTCTCTACAAATTATTGTCAGTAATGTTTTTTCAAATTCCGCATTGTTTTCTATTTATTTTTATTTTAATTTCAAGCTCTTAAAAAAGTGGTTCTGATCGATTTAAAAGTTATGATCGATAAAATCCAATAGATTCTCATGCATTCCTATAGAAATTTTATAAGAATCCATGAATTCTATGAGAAGTTCTATAGTTAAACAAGTTTACATACATAAATACAGACACACCCCTAGCGGTTTTGAATTACCCTGGAAACACCCTGGAAACACGGTGGAATCACGGCGGTTACACGGTGGGTTTTTTGTCATTTTATCACCGTGATTCCACAGTGGTTACACAGTGTACCCACTGTGATTCCACCGTGTTTCCAGGGTGATTCCACGGTGTTTACACGGTGTACTCACCGTGATTCCACGTACACCGCGTAATCACCGTGGAATCTCGGTGAATACACCGTGGAATCACGGTGGGTACACCGTGTAACCATCGTAGAAACACCGTGTATACACGGTGGTAAAATGGCACAAAACCACCGTGTAACCACCCCGGATCTACCGTGATTCCACCGTGTTTCCAGGGTGATTCAAAACCGCCAGGGACAGAAAAAAAGGTTTACTTGGCCAAAGATAATTTTTGTCTTTATTTTTTTATTCTTTGGCTGAGTAATTGTGTTTCTTCAATTCGCGAACATTTTCTTCGACTAATATTATAAAAATATTGTATCAAGAATAATTGAATTTTAATTCGCGTTAAATAATCTTGATTGAAGAATAATTATTTTAAATCAAGTTTATTTTGTTTCTAACCAAGTAAAAAAAACTATCAAAACAAAATGCCTTTCTGTTTTAGTTGGTGAGTATAGTAAACTGTCACAATATATATCAAAATCTCAAACCAAGAACTTTTTTGCGTGGCAGAAGAATATTCACTCTCAGTGTGAGAAAACTACATTATCGACTGATGACAACGGTCTGTTGGAATGAACATATTTTAATTTTGATTTAAGCAAATTGTATTCTTAATTTAATAAAATAACTTTTCTTGAATCATGTAAATATTTGCTTAACCGAAGACATGAAATTCTCCCATTTAATACAAATATCCTCTTTAAAGAACATCATTACTTTTATTCTGGAAATAATATTTTGAATTGATGATTTGTTTCTCGATTGAAAAAAAAACGTTGTCTCGATCCAAGAAAAGAAATGACTCTACTCAAAAGTATATATCGACCTATATTTTTGAGTGAATTTAACCTGCTGTAAATGTTAAATGTTGTGAAACAGGAAGGTTCATGCGTATATTCAGAATATCATAATACGGTAGTAGAGGGGATAAGGAATGAATTTTCTCGATTAATTGTTTATGAACAAATTGAGAAAAATAAATATTTTGCTCATGCTAGGAGTCGAACACAGACCGATTCTGCATCACGCGAGAACTTTACCAGTTATACTATCGGTTCGTTTACTTTACCTATATCTATTAAGCACACTGTACAATGTAGAGTCTACACTACCGTCACTTTAGTATAGCACAGTTGGCTTTCCTAAGAGAATTTTTTCGTTGAGCCGTGAGTGCAGTTGCTGTTGGTTCAAATATCTACGTTCACTTGCCACAATACAACAGAATACTTAAACCGAGATATTTCTTATCATTGAGTTTCGTACTTTTAATTTTTGACTAATTTTTGATCATTTCGATTCAAAATTAATTATTCTTAAAGAAAGAATTTTTACTCTTTGAACAATTAATTATATTTCGGGACAAAGTATATACTTTTCTCACTTTAAGGAAATATTTCTTAATTCAAGAAACATATATTATACCTGTTGAATAAAAAAAATCTTATGCCAAGATAACTAAATCCAAGAAAATTTTGATCTTGAGCTAAAAAAAATTATAGTTTTCATTCAAAATTGCAAAAAATATTCTTGCGGCAAGAAAAAATATCTTCCGCCAAGATATCGTTTCTTTCTGTGCAGACATCATCCTGAAAATGGTCAGAATGGTTACCGACCTAATGAACTTTTGATAATTGAACTTTTCTTATAGTTTCGTCCTAAGCACGTTAACGGACTCATCAGTAAGGCTATGTTAACGTACTCTTGCCTTAGACTACATCTCTTACTAGTACGCGCCGGCGTAAAACAGTGTTAGGGGTTTCAGCCAGACACTATACTAGCAAAGAGAAGCGGATACTGTCCAAACTACTTGCAACAAAATGTTAGATGAGCTGTTGTACACCATAAAAATATGTAAATAACACAAAATATGCCGATTTTTCATTATTTCAAGAGTTCAAATGTTTTTTAAATTCTTAGTTAGACCTTTCTATCGCCACCGCCCATCTTACGGTATTATATAAAATTACTTATATGTATTGGAAAATATTTATTTTTATTTTTGAAAATTAGCATGATTTTATGTTATTTTTATCAATTTTGCACACTTTAGTTACAAGGTTCGGATAGACATCTAGTGTTGGAGACAAACACATACAGAAAATTTAATTCGTAGATCAAATTTTCGAAGTTCAACCGGTCAGAATAGCTTCCCAGGACCTCAAAATGTTGACATTTGATGAAAACTGGGTTTTCGATAATCGGACCGAAACCAATAACCTCCCCAAATTTTGAAAATTTTTAATTTTCTCAGCGGGAAGTTAAAAAAAAATTTTAGAATGTTTGTAACAAATTTTTTAAAATTATTTTAAAGTTATTTTTTAGCAATACTTTCGAGAAAATATTTTGTAAATCCTTTTTACAAGTTTTTGACATTGACACATTATATAATTATTTTAAAAATGTTGACAATATATACTGGAAATATCTTTAAAATAGTTTGGTGTTGATAAAATATACAATCTATTTAGTACACGATAATTTTTTTTTAGTAACTTTTACAAGCGACAATAGTGTAAATAATCAAGTTGGATACGACATATCGACGTTCTAATTAGCAAATTGTCTAACTCCATTTCAGAAAATCCTCCATTTATGCGAAAAAAGGAAGTTAAAAATTTTTTTTCATCTAAAAATCAACTTCATGTCCAGTATATGTATAGCATTTTTGTCAAGGTTACTCAAATGATATTTTCTCTAAATAAGTATCTAAAAATTGCACAGAATCACCTACGAAAAATAATCAGTTAAACAATTTGCTAATTAGAACGTCGATATGCAACACGGAGGATAAAATCTAATAATATATTTTATTTTTCGAATAAAATTACTATTTCACCGAGGCAAACTTAAAACGGTTTAAAATTATAGAAATTTTTCTTTAAATAAGTTAAAATTATGATTGCTGTATTCTGCACAGAGAAAACGAGTCTCGATGATATTTAATATTTAAGATATTTAAGTAAGAAATACTAATGCAAATCAATGAGTGCATTCATTTGCTATTTATCAATAAATGAATAGTAGAAATCTCCAAACAGTAATTAATACTATATGTTTATCTGTAGTTAAAAATTTTTGTAAAATTACAAATATTTTACAAAACAAAATATGAGTTAAATTACAAATCAGTGTGTTGTCAATACAATATACAATACAATTCGAGTAATCTACCAAAACGTGTTAGGAAACTTACCAAGATGAGTTGGTGTTTTACTATCCTTATGTAGTAATCTCACACGTATTGTGATTTTACCGAACCGTTGATCAGTTTCCAATAAAAAGTGTTTAAAATTGACAAACATTATTTGTAATTTGATTCACTGTATACTTAATACAGTATACTGAAATTACAAATAATTTTCAATATAAATTGTTTAATAAAATTACAACACTTAATCGATCTGCACTCTAAAATAAATTCATAGTTCTAACCTAATATCTTTAAATGAATGAAAAATAATTTTATTGTATCTGTTCAAGTCAATTTATTTTATATTAAACATTTCACTTTTCTTTGATTCTAAAATTCAAAATTAAATCTGTTTTTTTATACTTCTCAGCTAGGGGGAATTTTGAAGATTTTAAGCCTACTTCACTTTGAAAATTGTCATTTTTTGGTGCGAGAGAGAAAACGGTCATAAAGTGAAAAAAATGAGTTTCCCTTGCTTTTTTGAAAGAAAAAAAACAATTTTTCGGACGATAACCACTCAAAATTTTCGAATAAAATTTTATTTTTCAACTTCTGAAGTTTCCCGAGGAAGCCGATAAAATTTCATAAGAAAGTCACATAAAATAAGCCAAATTCGGAAAAAACTTTTTTTTTTTAATTAACAAAAATTTAGAAGCGATTGTCGGCACATCTTGAAACTAGCGCAGATTTTTGCAGAATTAGTTGCCGTTTTCTTTAAGTAAAAAAAAAAAAAAATAAAAGAGGTCAGACTTTGAGAAAATGATGGTTATTTCAAAAAAACCGAAATATTTCATAGATCCGGGCTTCTGAAGTTTTTTTCGTATTTTTTTTTTAAACTACATTAAAAAACGAAAATTTTCAATTTAGTGTGATCGCAATCGGTTAATTTTTGAAAAAGTTCTAGTGATTTAAAAAAAAAAGAGCGGTTTTTTTCAAAAGTAACATTCTTTGGGTTGGGTAAAAAAATCTGAAATAATTCCTAAAAATGTCTTTGAAGGGGTAGAAAAAGACAATAAACATTGAGCAAAATCGAAGGGGGCGGGTAAAAAAATTTTTCGATTTGGCATGGAATGACCCATTTGTAAGCAACACTAAAAGTTGGAATTATTTTATAAAATATATAATATAAAAATAAGGGTGTGCGGAAAAACAACATTTTTTTTTGGGCACCACCGGGAATTGATGAAATATGTCAACATAAAAATTCTGTCAGAAGATCGGCACTTAAATCCAAGTTTTAGAGGTAGCCCATCGCATTTTTCGATTTCCGATTTAAATAACATAGGAAAAATTTTTTTTACAGTTTAGAATTTTATCACTCACTAGGGAATTAGTGTATCGGAAAAATCAATGAATACTTGTGTTAAAAATTAAATGCTCGACAAAAAATGTCTTTTATAATTTTTCAATAAATTTAATTTGTCGAAAGTTATTCGAGGTCAAAGTTGGATTCATAGTAAATTTTAGTATTATTTGACTTTTTCGGCAAAACTATCAGACTTATCTTAAAATGTGATAGAGTCTCTTATGTAAATCATTTCACTTCCTACAACTTATTTTTCACAAAGTAATACAGTTCACTTGAACCAAGAAAATTAATCTTGATACAAGAAATTTTTTTAAAGATTCAGAAAATTAAAATTTTCCTGCCCCTAGTAAATAATTATCTTGAATCAAAATTTTTTTTTCCTCAAGTCAACATATTTTTATGATTAAGCAAAAAAAATTTTTACTTGTTTTAAGAGTTTTTTTTTCTATATATGATATATTTTTTTTAAGAAAGATGTGTTAGTTTTTTGAAGCAATATTACATTTTTTTGTTTGAAGACAATAAATTTTCTCGGAATAAGTACTATTTTTTAAACGCAAAAATTTTTGTATGCTCCAACCAAGAAAAAAATGCTTAAACTAAGAGAAAAATAACTTGGGAGTAAAGTTATATATGTATATATGTAGGAGAGGGAAGTCACCGGTGCGATAAGCAGCAGCGGAAGTAGTTCGATGCTCACCACGAGATCGCGCCCACCATTGAAATGTGGTTTTATTACTGGAAAAATTCATTCATTAATTTAAAAAAAAATATTTTTAAAATATATAATTTTTAAGTGAAAAATGAATTTGGTTGACTAAAAAGTAATCTTCCGTTTCAATAATTTCATTTTTCAACATTACGAAAATTCATTTTCACGGTATTTCCCTGAAATGAAAAAAAATACGTACATATACAGAAATTTCAGCTTCAAACCTGTAACTAATAGTCCCGCTCGAGGTTTAAGGCGAATCTTCATATATATATATTAGGGCGTTTCAAAAAAAAACAGAATTTTTTTTTTCTTGGAACTAGACTCAAAAGTTTTTTTTAGATGCCAAAATAGGCCTCTGAAAATATGAGCCCTTAATATTAATATTAAGGTTGTCCGCATCACACTTTTCAATTTCCTATAAGAATAACGCAGGAAAAAAATTTTTTTTTCTTCTGATTTTTGAAACTAATGAACTGTAAATTACATTGTAATATCCATCAATTATTTTTGTAAAGAATTGAACGCTCTACAAAAAAGTTTCTTATCATTTTTAGTAGATTTCATAGAAATCTAATTATTGTATTTGTCCTAATGATAGAATTTTCGAAAAATTTTGCTACATTGCAACTCAGTTCGACGAGCTGAGTCAGAAAATACATTTGACTCAAAAGTTTATATATGTATTATATATATATATATATATATATATATATATATATATATATATATATTAGGGTGTTCCAAAAAAAAAAAACATTTTTTTCTTACGGTCTCGAAAGTTCGTCTTAGGTATAAAAAAATCCTCCCAAAAGAGCAGCTCGAAATCTCAATTCTACTAAGAGCTCAACGAATATTCATTTTCCCATTCAAATTTCATGTAAAAAAAATTTTTTTTTGGTTTTCAAAAATAGAAGTATTAAAAAAATTCTTTTTTGAAAATCGAAGTACGTAGTCTTGTAGGAAATTAAATTATCTACAAGAAAGCTCCTGAGTGTTTTCTCCGGACAACTAACAGAAAAACGTTATGAAGCTTTAAACTATATTAAATAGTATAACTTCATGTTTTCATTGTATTAACACCTTACTGATTATACATAGTATATAGATTCACCGTATAAACATGTACATGCAATAAAATCCGGAAATTATCTTTACGTTAAGTTTTTCAATTCACTATTGTTTCAAGCTTTATAACTTTTTTTCTGTTAGTTGTACAAAGAAAACACTCAAGGACTTTTTTGTAGAGAATTTAATTTCCTACAAGACCATATACTTCGATTTTAGAAAAAAATTTTTTAAATACTTTTATATATAAAAAACGAACAAAAAATTGTTTTACAATCATTTTTTGAATCAATTTTTCAAATACTTCCAAATACTTTTGAATCGACAAAAAATAGTTTAATTTCTGGTTTGTCAAGACGATTTAAAGAGATTCAATCCGATTTAATTTTTTACATTGTTTTGAATACATTTCAATCGACAAATAGTAAACTAATTTATGATTCGTAGGTAGATTCGAACTAATTTAAAACGCTTTGATATTTCGAATAGTTTTAGATACTTCTAAATCGACAATTAATAGTTGAATTTCTGACTCATTGGGAGATCTAAAACAATTAAAAACGATTCGATTTCCTGAATTGTTTTGAATACTTTCGAATCGACAAATAATATTGTATTTCCGTTTTATATAGAGATTCGAAATGATCAGAAACGATTTGTTTATACTTGATTGTTTTAAATACTTTTGAATCGACATATAATAGATGAATTTCTGATTCACAAAGAGATTTAGAATAATTTAAAATTTAAAATTTAAAATTTTTTGTCCTCACCCGATGAAAAAAGATTTTATACAATTGTATAAAATTATATATAAATTGGATAGAATAAATGGCCCGATCCATTTGTATACAATTATACATAATTATATCTTATTTGTAGATAATTTGTATATAATCACATAATGTTTTCGTATAGATTATATATAATTATATACAATTCTATATAATTGTAAACAAATATATACATTAGGGTGGGCCAAAAAAAGTGTCTATTTTTTTTCTTTTGTTACAGTGATAATATTGTTTAAAATGATGAAAAAAAATTCTGTTAAATTTTGAGCCCTTAATATTAATATTTAGAGGTGCCTTTTTGCAATTTTTTATTTCCCATTTAAATAACATGGAAAATTTTTTTGCGTCTTCTGATTTTTATAAGTAGCTAATGATGCGTCATAGGAATAATTGGCAGGCATATTTTTGTAGGTAATTGAATACTCTACAAAAAAAGTGTCTAATCATTTTTCGATAAATCTATTTGTTCAAATGTTATTTGAGGTTGAAGTCGAATTCATATTAAATTTTAAGATCTTTTTACTTTTCCGGCGAAACTATCGGACTGATTACAAATCATCATGGGAACTTTTTTGTAGACAATTTTATGCTTTAAAAGTAATTTCTTGTAAAGTTTTTCGAATTCCGCCTTGTTTTCTAGTTATTTTTATTTTAGTGTTGAGCTCAAAAAAAAAAAAGTCTTCAAATCGATTTTAAGAGCTCGACATTAAAATAAAAATAACTAGAAAACAATGCGGAATTCGAAAAAACTTTATTGGAAATTGCTTTTAAGGAATAAAATTGTCTGCAAAAAAGGTCCCATGATGATTTGTAATTAGTGTTAGATATTTAGGAGACTGGTAGAATGAGAATCACGAGGTTTACTGTATGGTTGCTTTATTTAGACTAACTAAATTAGAATAGACAGGATATACAGTTTGGGCTAAGTAGAAGTGATAAACAAAATATAATAGATAGATAACAAATAAGGATTAGAAGGTATAGGTGACTCATTGATTCCTACACTTCCCCTCAATGACGTCACTTTTGAATCCGTCTTCAGTGAGCCCGATCATCTTTGTCAGGCTTGAAGTTTTCAACGGTCCTAGTGGCTTAGTCAGGATATCCGCGATGTTTGACTCTGATGGGCAAAAGGTAATTTTAATTATTCCTTTTTCCTCTAGATCCCGAGTATAAAAATACTGCGTATCTATGTGCTTGCTACGAGCAGACAATCCAGGTGAACGAATGTTGCTTATACACCCTTGATTGTCTTCATATATTATTGTCGGTAAATTTTGTGGAAGGTCAAGAAAATCCAATAGATTGCGGATTAAGACGCACTCTCTTGACGCTTCCGATAATGCAACTATCTCTGCTTCTGTCGATGAAACTGATACACAGGATTGTTTCTTGCTGGTCCAGCTTATAGCACCACCAAATAACAGGAACACATATCCTGTGTTTGACTTCCTAGATGCCCTGTCTTCAGCCCAGTTAGCATCAGCGAACCCGACAAGTTCTTGTGCGCTGGATTTGAAATTAAGCTGAAGTTGGTAATTTTTAGTGGCCTTCAATTATCTGCATACCCTCTGAAGCTCGTTCCAATCTATCTGAAGTGTACCTTTGATGTGTTGAGCCAGAATGGCTACTGGTGCACTAATGTCTGGTCTTGAGTTGATTGATATATACAATAATTTTCCAATCAACTGCCTGTAGTAATTATTTTTGATATCAGGTGATTCTTGGCGATTTTTCTCGTAGTTCGTGTCCATCGGATATTTCGAAGGCTTTGCTTCATTGAGTCTTGCTCGGACCAGTACCTTGTCAATATAGTTTTGTTGGCTTATGAAAAATTCTCCGTTTTCATTCCTCATTACTTCGACACCAAGGTAACATTTGATGTCTCCGAGGTCAACAATATTGAACTTGTTGTTTAGTACTTGAATGATATCGTTTGTTCTGCTCATCGAACCGCATGCGATAATGATATCATCTACGTGGACAAGTAAGTAGGAGCGAGTTTTGTTCCCATGGCTGTATAAACATGGGTCGTTAGGACAGCGTGAAAAGCCATACTCGGTCAATGTGTTATTTAGTGTATCGTACCAGGATTTGGCTCATTGTTTTAATCCATAAATATTTTTATGCAGCCTGCACCCAAATTCTTCTTGACCTTGTTTCACGTGTCCGGGAGGTTGCTTCATATATATTATCTCCTTAAGTTGTCCATTAAGGAAAGCTGTTTTTACGTCCCAATGCTTGACAAAGTATTGTCTTTGCCCAGCCAGTGACAATACCGCTCGTATAGTGGTAGTTTTGACCACTGGGGCGAAAACCTCTTCGTAATCGACTCCGAACTTCTGAGAGAAGCCTTGCGCGACTAGTCTGGCTTTGAACCTGACTGGAGTGTTATCGGGGGTTCTTTTTACTTTAAAAATCCACTTACACCCGATGGCAGTTTTGTTTCTTGGAACAGGCTCCAAGTTCCATGTTCCATTTTGTTCTAGCGATTGTAATTCTTCTGCCATAGCTTTTCTCCACTCAACTGCATATGGTCCGCGCAACGCTTGTTCGACTGTCTTTGGTTCATCGTCATCATCTAGGTCTCTCAGTTGGTAGTTCTGTTCTATTACTTCATCATCATTTGGGTTGTTTAGTTGTCTTTCTTGTTGCTGATTTGCTGATAACTTCAGGATTCTTTGTGATAGCGGTACGTTCTCGTCATCATCATCTTCAAGAACATTAATTTGGTTTTCTAAAGCTTTCTCTAAATTGTGTAGCTCATTTTCAATGGGTTGTTTCGTGATAAAAGGTTTATCTGGTAGACCAGCAGAGATGTAGACTATTTGTTCAGCCTTTTCAGTTGATGGAACGTCAGGTTTAATATAAAAATCAGTTCTGTCTGATTCTTCCCCTTCAACGCGGCAAGTTTCAATGAATCTGACGTCTCTACTCACGGTGATCTTTTCTGATGACCTTTCTAGGAGTCTGTATCCTTTGCTATCTTGTGAATAGCCTACAAAAGACTTAAACGATTCAAACCAGCTCCTGGGCCCATAACCTGTTGGATATTTAGGAGACTGGTAGAATAAGAATCACGAGGTTTACTGTATGGTTGCTTTATTTAGACTAACTAAATTAGAATAGACAGGATATACAGTTTGGGCTAAGTAGAAGTGATAAACAGAATATAATAGATAGATAACAAATAGGGATTAGATGGTATAGGTGACTCATTGATTCCTAGTCTGATAGTTTTGCCGGAAAAGTAAAAATGTCTCAAAATTTAATATGAATTCGACTTCAACCTCAAATAACATTTGAACAAGTAGATTTATCGAAAAATGATTGGACACTTTTTTTGTAGAGCATTCAATTACCTACAAAAATATGCCTGCCAATTATTCCTATGACGCATCATTAGCTACTTATAAAAATCAGAAGACGCAAAAAAATTTTTTTCCATATTATTTAAAAGGGAAATAAAAAATTGCAAATAGGCACCTCTAAATATTAATATTAAGAGCTCAAAATTTAACAGAATTTTTTTTTCATCATTTTAAACAATATTATCACTGTAACTAAAAAAAAAAAAATAGTCACTTTTTTGGCCCACCCTAATATACATTTTTATATAATCACATACTTTATTCGTATAGATTATATATAATTATATACAATTCTATATAATTGTATACAAATATATACATTTGTATATGATTTTATTATTCTTTTTTGCATTTTTATATAGAATCATATACGATTGTATATAATTATATAAAAAATTTTATATAATTATGCATCACTTTTATCCAATTGTATATAATTCATATATAACTGTATACAGTTAAATAAAATCTTTTTTCATCGGGCACGTCAACATTTTTTCTCCAACGATATCTCTCGAACGAATTCACCGATTGCAACGGTTGAGGTGGCAATCGACGCGTTTTATTGAGTTCTAGAGCTGATCAAATTTTAAAATTGATTTATTGAGTCGTTTTTGAGAAATTACAAAAATACTAAAAAAAAAATTTTTTTTTAATTCTTTCGTTAACGGTTTCTCTTGAGTGAATGAACCGATTTTGATGGTTGAGGTGGCATTTGACGTGGCTAATAAAGTTTCAGAGCTGATCAGATTTTGGAATCAATCCATCGAGCGAATTAAAAGATTAAAAAAAAACATTTTTGAAAAAATTTTATTTTTGAAATATCTCCGAACATACCCTACCGAATAAGCTCAAATTTTTAGTGCTTATAGTAATTAACAAGCTGCGTCGAATGACATCTTAACGATCAAAATTGGTTCATCCGTTCAAAAGTTACAGAATATTTACATACGTACGTACGTAAATACATACATACATACACTCGGACATCATCTTGAATTTAGTCAAAATAACTTCCTAAAACCTCAAAACGTCGACATCTGTTGGAATTTCGATTTTCGCAAATCAGGGTGAAAACAATAACTTCACGAAATTTTTGAAAATCTTCGATTTTCTTAGCGGGAAGTTAAAATATAGGTATAAAAAATATATTTTTGTAACTCATGGTAAAAAAACACGTCTCTGATTGGTTAAAAATGACACTACAAAGAATAAATATCACGAAGAATATCGACATTGTTCGTGAAAAATATGACAAACGTACACTTTTTACATTTATATACTATTTATTAGTCATTAAACGATCCACCAGAAAACTCAATCAACAGCCGTCTCGAGTTAGGACAACGGAAAGTCCCAGACTATAGAAAATCATCTTACAGTATTTAATTATAATGTACAATTCACTATATGAACTTTGACTTGAAACTAGTTATTTTTTGCTGAATATCAATATTTTGAAAACAAAAAAAATAGTCTTAAATTATTATAAAAATCAATTAAATCATGTTTAATTGTTACTATTATTATTTAATGATCTTTTGCATCAGAAATAATACAGGAATTAATTTTATATTAATAAGATTAAATATTATTTTAGGTTAATTAAAAGATTAATATTAATGTAGTGTCCTTTTTTACCAATCAGTGACATTCTTTCTGACCATTCGATGCTAAAACTATTGTAACGGATCGAGTAGGAATGGCTTTCGACACTCGTGTGTTGGCAACACTCGCCTGACGGCTCGTGAACCAATCACACTCGTTGTCGAAAGCACCTTCCACTCAATGCGTTAATATACTATTTTAATAGCTAACTTTTGGCCGATTTTCGTATATATTTTATATGTTTTGTGTAATTTAAATACACTCATGCAAAAAATTGAAGGAACAGAAAAATTACAGAATTTCTTAAGTGATTTTGCAAAGCTATAACTGAGTGAAAAAAAATCTTATTGAGATTTGAAAAAAAGCATTTAAAAGCCTGAAATCTGTAGTTTCAATATATTTTTATCAAAATTCATTTAGAGGTACGACTATCGCGCAATCATGAGAAATATAGCGTGACAAAAATCTTCCAAATTTTTTTTTTCTTTTAGAGTCCACAGGCCGTGGAAAATTTTTACCGCTAAACCGATCGAAACTAGAGAGCTTCAAGCTTCAAGCTTTTTGATGTTTTTTTAAGATCTCGATACGATTTTTTTTTTTTACAGTCACAGCCTTGCAAAAATCATTAAAAAAAATCTAAAATTTTTCTTTTCCTTTAATTTTTTGCATGAGTGAATATTAAAATTATATTTTGGAATATAAAAAAATATATGTATGAAAATATAAAAAATATATATAACCATATAATTTAAAATATTCAAAAAATGTAATTATGGAATTCTAAAAATTATATTTATAATTTAATCAACAACATAGGAAAAAAAATCTGGGCGTCGGTTGGCCCGGTGAGCCAGCCCCAAAACTTCCCGCTGTTTTCAAGCTCAAGGAGCTCGAAAATGCTATCGCATGCGGTTATTTTTTAACTTCCCACTAAGAAAATTGAAAATTTTCAAAAATTCGGGAAGTTATTGGTTTCAGTCCGATTTTCGAAAATCGAATTTCTATCAGATTTTGACATTTTGAGGTTCTAGGATATTATCCTAAATAATTTTAAGATGATGTCCGAGTGTATGTATGGATGTATGTAAATATCTGTATCTTTCGAACGGATGCACCGATTTTGATCGTTAAGATATCATTCGACGTGGTTTGTCAATATCTAAAAGCTGTAAAAAATTGAAATCGATCGGTAGGGTGCGTTCGAAGATATTCCAAAAATAAAGTTTGTTTAAAAACGTTTTTTTTGGGTAACTTGTGATGTGCTCGATGGATTGATTTCAAAATTAACTGGGCTCTAAAACTTTATAAGCCGCGTCGAATGCCACCTCAACTATAAAAATCGGTTTATTCGTTCAAGAGAAACTGTTGTCGAACGAATGACAAAAAAAATTTTTTTTTAGTTTTTTCTAAATTTCTCAAAAATAAATTTTAAAAATCTGTTCAGCTCTAGAACTCAATCATACGCATCGATTGCCACCTCAACCGTTTTAATCAGCCCATTCGTTCGAGAGATATCGTTAGAGAAAAAATGGTAAAAAACGTTTTTTTTTCGAAAACAAAGGCATACAAGAGTATTTTCGAGCTCGAAAAGCTAAGAAGAGCTCGAAAATGTATTCACAGCAATGTTTTTGAACTTCAGGAGCTCGAAAACAGCGGGAAGTTTTGGGGCAGGGTCAACTGACCGATTTTTTATGATCTTTTCAAGCTCTCACAACTTGCGTTTTATACTAAAGTTTGTAAATTTCAGAATCGAAAATCATTAATGATGAAGCGGTTTTTAAAATTGAATTCCCGAATATGTTCAATAAAATATGTGTATTGAGGCAGAAATCAATGTCAGGGATCAAAATCAAGATTTAAATAAGTTTTGATTCATGTCAGAAAAAATAATGTATGAAATATCCGTGAAAAATATTAAAAACTGTGTTTTTTCAATTTTTTTGTTGATAATATGAATTAAACTAAAAAACAAGTTAGATGACATTATATGATGATCGAAAGAAACCATAAAGAGGAAGAGTTGGTATGATTTCAGACATATTTTAGTACATTATATTATGATTTATCCGGAAAAAATAACATAATAGTATATTGTACAACTAGTGCGGTAAGTTTTCGATTGCCCACGAGAGCAGTTGAGCGCACGAACGAAGTGAGTGCGCTCATTTGCTCGTGTGGGTAATCAGCAACATCGCACGAATTGAACATACTTTTTTTTATTATTAATGCGATGTGAGTACCATCTTAGTGCTTGCTGTTTTATTCTCCAAGTACACTGAAAAAATATTTGTTATCTTAACAAAAGTCAAGATTACCCAGTTATTTGTTAAGATAACAAATCCATCTTGGTCAACACAACGAAGTAACATTTGTTATGGTAAGTAAAGTGAAGTTACCGTTATAACAAATGGCATGCGTTGAGCTAAATATTATGTTCAAATCTCCCGCGCTCTCATCATTACTCGCACGGCGGATAAGTGATCGATAATACAGTCGATCACAAATCAATCATAGGCGGCTCCGCTAGTCGCATTCTCACCGCATAGTGGGGATGAAGAAGACGGATGTTCGCGCTCTCTCTAACAATTAATGCTCTCACTTACTCTTATATTGCAAAAGTGTTCTCATGGCGTACGCCTCGTGCATTTTCATAATCTCAGTGTTTCTTTAAAATCATTTGCGTTCTCATTAAATAATTCGTCTCATATTGCTTAAAATAATTATCAGTAATTATTTCTCATATTATTTTTGATCTCATTTAATAAATCTCAGTGAATTAAATTAATTTGCTAAAACCGCGTGTACCGGTAGTATTCCCGCCGCGACGCCATATTGGCCACGTGTGGCACGCGAGTTATAATTAATTAAAATAAATGCTATAAACTATAAATTAGTGCAATTTTCATCATAAATAATTCTCATCCATTGCATATATTGTAAATAAATCGTTATATTTATTATTTACTAAAATATTCAGTGTTAAATAAAATTATTAACTACCAGCCAATTCACACACACCAGATCCTTTCATCCTTTTATAAGTATTATTAATTATTGAAACATTTTATGGTCCTTCGAGCCGGATCGTGTGAATTGGTTTAATAATTTTATTTATAAAACATTCTCAGTGACTAAAGAGTGAATTGTGTAGTGCATATTTTTCACTTCAACACAGGTGCATTGCTGAGTACCCTGGACGTGGTACTGCACTTGTGGAAAATAATTAAGGGACACCACTGTGCAAATTAATTATTGTAGAGTGGTACGTGTACTAGTTTACTCTCATCAATTAGCGCATCATCAGTTATCTCATCTGCAGCGTATCATCAAGAGTATCAGTTCTCAGCGTCTCATCAGCTAGCGGCAACTATTGTTCCTAGCTACAGTTTGTTCCTTGTCTCATTAATATTCTCATCTGAGCATTTTTTCTTTTTTGTCTCACTTGCATTTTTTACAAACATGGCTGCTGTCGCTAATAAAATCACCCTTCAGCAAGGACGTATCGCAGTTTTTGCGTCTGTCTCGGCATCCGCAGACGCTGGTGTCATCGACACTCTCTCATTGCGGGCAGCTAACGCTAAATTGGATCTCATTTCTCAGCACTGGGCAAGATTCGTCGAAGATCACGAAAAACTGCTATCATCAAGAACAGACGTTACAGCAGAACATAAATATTTCACCGACGGATCGTTTGAAAACGCTCTAAAATTATTTCAAGGAGCGCAAGATGCGCTATTACATCGCATTCATGAGTTGGAGTCGGCATTACCATCGCAAGGTAGTGCTCTCGCCAACTCTAGCCTCATCGTGCCAGCCGGACGTAGGCTTAATGTCCCTACTATCCCTGTGCCAAAGTTCTCAAGCAAATATCAGGAGTGGAAATACTTCCACGACATGTTTGTCTCTTTCATCGGCGAAAATACATCTCTCACCGCTGTTGAGAAGATGTACCATCTCAAGTCGGCATTGGAGGGTGATGCCGCTCGTCTCATCGCAAACATCAGAGTCACTGGCGACTCTTTCGCATAAGCTGTTGTACAGCAGTATGACAACAAGCGTCTTCTCATCTCTGCACAGCTGGAAAAGCTGCTCAGCATAAGATCGGCTGACAGCAACTCTGCCAAGCACCTCGAGGCTATCATCAATACTGCCAACGAGGCAGTGCAGGCTCTCAAGGCACTGGGATCTCCCACTGACCATTGGGACCAGATTCTGGTCCATCTCATCGTCCAAAAACTAGACATCTCATTAAGGGAGGCTTAGGAAGTGCACCTAGGCACTTCTACGGAGTTCCCAAGCTACGAAGATCTTCGTACATTTCTCACCGGTCGCGCTAGAACGCGTGAAGCCATGGAGTGTGGCGTTTCACCACGCAAGCCTCATCACGATTAACGTGGCAACCAGGGCAACAAGCCCTGCATCTCATCAGCTCAGGTTCATGTAGCTACACATGGACAGTCTCAGCAACCACAATCTCATCAGTCTCAGTTGCAGTCTCATCAAACGCTACGCACCCAGCAGTCTCAACCTCAAAAGTCTCAGTCTCAGCCACCTGCTATCAAACACACGCTCTCATTCAAATCTGACTACTGCTCCTGCTGTGAAGGGAATCACTTCATTGTAGGATGTCCTAAATTCCAGGCAATGGCGCCTAATGAAACGTTCCAGCTCGCAGTTCATTATCATCTGTGTCGCAACTGTCTTGGCGATCACAGCTTTGAGAATTGCAAAACCAAGGAACGTCGTCGGTGCAAAAAATGTGATGAACAACATCATTCTATGCTGTACTATTCTCGTCTTATGAGGTTAACGAAGAATCCACCTGCAGTTGCAGCTGCAGCACCTTCTCCGCCACCTCCACCTGCATCTCAACCAGAATCTCAGCCTCAACAATCTCAGCAATAACAATTTTGCCATTCTCAAGCAGCAGCTTTCATCTCATCTGCCATCAGCCGTGCTCCAGATCACAAACCAGTGACATCTCGACCGACAGTGCTGTTGGCAACCGCATATGCTCTCATCTCTCATCCATCAGGCTCGTCTCATCGTCTCAGACTTCTCATTGATCCTGGATCAGAGCTTACTCTGATCTCTCAGGCTGCTGTTCGCACTTGCAGTCTCATCTTTCAGCCTTGCAATATACCATTACAAGGAGTTGACAACATCTCATCAGGAAAAACCTCAGGCATGGTCTGATTTACACTGCATTCTACCATCTCATCCGAACAAGCATCTCTCAACGCACACATTCTCAAGAACATCACAGCGCAGATTCCATCAGTCTCAATCTCACCAATGCTTTGGTCTCATATTAAAGATCTAGAACTCGCCGACCCAGACTTCTACAAATCTGGTAAAATTGACCTTCTCATCGGCGCAAATTTCTACGGTCAAATCATACGATCAGGTCTCGGATCAGGAAGTTCATCAGAACCGATTGCGATAAAAACCATACTCGGTTGGACTATCCTGGGTCCTGTTCATCAACAATCTCATCAATTACCTAGCTTGTCTCATCATCTCATCTCAAATTCTCAACTGCACGACTCTCTCACAAAGTTCTGGGAAGTTGAAGAAGTTCCAGAGTCTTGCAATGAAACTCTCACCGTCGAGGAAGCTGAATGTGAAGCTCACTTCCTAGCAACGCATTCTCGGGACGCATCAGGACGATATATGGTCCGTTTACCATTCAAATCGTCATCTCATAAGCTAGGTGAATCTCGTCATATTGCGCAGCGCTGCCTCAATCGTCTCATCAAGCGACTTTCTCAGGACTCTGAACTGCAGAGTCAATACACCGCATTTCTCACCGAGTATGAAGCACTCGGACACATACAGCGAGTCTCATCATCATCGCCTGAACCATCTCATGTATATTATTTACCTCATCATGGCGTCGTTCGTGAAGACAGCGAAACGACCAAGTTGAGAGTCGTATTCAACGGTTCAAGCAAAACATCCTCATCCAGTTCTCTCAATGATAATCTGCATATCGGCCCATGCTTGCAATCAAAGATCTGTGATGTACTTTTATATCTCAGAAGTCACAGATACATCTTTTTGACGGATATCGTGAAGATGTTTGGTCAAATTCTCATTCACCCTGATGACAGGGATTATCAGCGCATTCTCTGGACTGAGAATGGTCTCACCGTGGCTTATCAACTAAACACTGTCACATATGGCACTCGACCAGCACCATATCTCGCTGGCCGAGCTCTCAAATAACTTCTCATCGATGAAGGGTCTCAATATCCACTAGCAGTGGAACCCTTCCAGAAAGGTAGCTACGTCGACGACATCGGCGGTGGTGCCGACAATCTCAGTGATCTCAACGACATTGCAAATCATGTCGAAGCACTTTGCAACTCAGGTTGCTTTCCATTAGCTAAATGGAAGAGCAATCATCCTGCGTTCAGCAAAATCTCATCATCACTCAGTCCAGAAGATTCTCATTCGTTCTCAGACTCTCTCTCAAAAATATTGGGCCTCTCATGGAACTGTCAAGAAGATGTTCTTACTTTCACTGGCAAAACCTCTCAGACTCTCAGCATAACAAAACGCACCATCACCTCAGAGGCTGCTCAATTATTTGGCCCTCTAGGTTAAATCTCACCAGTAATAGTCAAAGCAAAAATTCTCATCAAGGACCTTTGGCTACAAAAGGTCGACTGGAACGACGCACTCTCACCAGAAATAGTTCACCGATGGAAGACGTTCCGCGATGAACTACCTCAACTGTCTCAGCTCAGAATTCCTCGATGGATCAATCTCATTCCAAACTCATCAAGCATCCAGATTCATGGGTTTTCTGATGCATCTCAAGCTGCAATGTCTGCAGTAATATATCTCAGAGTCTGTCAACCTGGCAAACAGGCTCTTATTTCTCTCATCTGCTCAAAAACCAAGGTCTCACCTCTCAAACATCTCACAATTCCGCGACTTGAACTCTCAGCGGCATTATTGCTCTTAAAACTTGAATCTCATGTCTCATCAACGCTTCAACTATCTCATGTTCCAACCTATCTTTGGACTGATTCATCCACAACACTAGCTTGGGTGTCCGGTGAACCTACCAAGTGGAAGGAATTTGTCAAAAATCGCGTTGAAGCGATTCAGCAGCATTCTCCAGATGCACAATGGAGATACATCTCAGGGAAGCAGAATCCTGCTGATTGTGCTTCCAGGGGTCTCACAGCGTCTCAACTCATCAATCATCAGCTATGGTGGTCAGGACCCAGCTGGCTAGCTGATCCATCCACCCAATGGTCATCTCATCAATTTCTCAGTTCATCACCAGATGAAACAGAGCAAGTAAGCTCAGAAATGCGACCTTGCAAGTCTCATGTCTCAACTAGTCAATCTCTCATGCCACTCTCATCTCTCATTCACTCATGGACTACTCTCACAGCTCTTTTACGTCGCACAGCAACCGTGTTTAGAGCAATCTCATGTTTCAAGGAAATACCTGAAGCAAAACTCAGCATCTCACCTCTTACTCCTGCTGAACTACACGCAGCGCTGATCCATTGGATTAAAACTACTCAGCAGGAATATTTCTCATCAGAAATCGCATCACTGTCTCAAGGTACATCTCTCAAAAAATCGCATTGTTTCACCAGACTCACTGCATTCATCGATCAAGCTGGCATCATCAGAGTCGGTGGACGTCTGCAGAATTCACCATTGGATTCTGACAGCAAGCATCCAGCGATCCTTCCAAAGGATTGTACTCTCTCACGTCTCATCATCGCAGATTCTCATATTCGCACAATGCATGGAGGTACCCAACTCACATTATCTCATATTCGTAAGAAGTGTTGGACAATTGGTGGACGAGCACCAATTAAAAACTTCATTCATCGCTGTCTCACCTGCGTGCGTATGCGGGGAGTCAGATCTCAGCAACTCATGGGCCAACTTCCATCTCATCGGGTCTCAGCATCTCTCGTCTTCGAGAACACTGGAGTCGACTACGCAGGCCCAGTGTCTCTGAAGTTCTTTCAAGGACGCGGTACCAGATGCTACAAAGGCTGGATCGCTGTCTTTGTCTGTCTCTCAACATCGGCCATTCATCTGGAGGTTGTCACTGACTACTCCAGTGAAGGTTTTCTCAAGGCATTCCGCCGTTTCACTAGTCGACGGGGAATTTGCCGCACACTTCGAAGTGATTGTGGAACAAACTTCAAGGGTGCTGATCTCATTCTCAAGCAACTTCTCACCGGCGCTCTCAAGGAATCATCTCATCTACAGCAGCATCTCGCCAATGACGGAACCCAGTGGTCATTTAATCCACCTGGGGCTCCTCATATGGGCGGAAAATGGAAAGCTGCCGTAAAATCAATCAAGTATCATCTTCAGAGAACTATTGCTGATACACTTCTCACCTATAAAGATTTCTCAACCTTTCTCATTTAAGTCGAAGCAATTCTCAATTCTCGTCCTCTCAGCGCACTCTCAGAGGATCCGGACGATCTCACTGCTCTCACACCCGGACATTTCATCCGTGGTGCCGCTATCAACACAATACCGGAACCTAATCTCACTTCAATCTCATCATCAAGGCTCTCTCATCTGCAGCACATTCAAGAACGCTTGCAGCACTTCTGGGATCGATGGTCGACAGAATGCTTGCAATCTCATCAATCTATCTCAAAATGGAACACATCTCATCATGACATAACAGTTGGATCACTTGTATTGCTCTCAGACGAGCGGTACCCGCCAACAAAATGGCCGCTCGCTCGTGTGGTTCAATTGCATCCTGGTGCAGATGGTCTCACCAGAGTTGTCACTCTCAAGAAAGTCTCATCTGTTCTCAAGCGCCCGATCAGCAAACTCGTGCTATTACCAATCTCATCAGCTGCGGAAGATTCTCATGGATCACCTAACTTCTCCAACCAGTAGGAGAAGGCGGGGAGAATGTTCAAATCTCCCGCGCTCTCATCATTACTCGCACGGCGGATAAGTGATTGATAATACAGTCGATCACAAATCAATCATAGGCGGCTCCGCTAGTCGCATTCTCACCGCATAGTGGGGATGAAGAAGACGGATGTTCGCGCTCTCTCTAACAATTAATGCTCTCACTTACTCTTATATTGCAAAAGTGTTCTCATGGCGTACGCCTCGTGCATTTTCATAATCTCAGTGTTTCTTTAAAATCATTTGCGTTCTCATTAAATAATTCGTCTCATATTGCTTAAAATAATTATCAGTAATTATTTCTCATATTATTTTTGATCTCATTTAATAAATCTCAGTGAATTAAATTAATTTGCTAAAACCGCGTGTACCGGTAGTATTCCCGCCGCGACGCCATATTGGCCACGTGTGGCACGCGAGTTATAATTAATTAAAATAAATGCTATAAACTATAAATTAGTGCAATTTTCATCATAAATAATTCTCATACATTGCATATATTGTAAATAAATCGTTATATTTATTATTTACTAAAATATTCAGTGTTAAATAAAATTATTAACTACCAGCCAATTCACACACACCAGATCCTTTCATCCTTTTATAAGTATTATTAATTATTTAAACATATTAAATTAGGTTTTATAGAGATTTGTTGACTCGAGAAAATCTTACTTCACCTAAGATATTATCGCATCACGATATATTCTCTTCAGTCAAAAAAATCACTTCTTCGAGGCGCCTGCTTTTAACCATACTTAGACATATTGTTATACTTTTCAAATTAAATAGCGTTTAATGTTTCAGCCATAATTTACGAACACAATTTATGTCCAAAATCCAAAACTCGTGATGAATTCTTAATGATATTGTTTACCTAATTAAAGCACAAAATTCTATGCGTATTCAAAACATATTTCCTCAACACATATCATTGGTTACAACAGCAACTTCACTTTACTTACCACAACAAATGTCACTTCGTTACATTAACCACGATAGTTTTGCTATCATAACAAATAGCTGCGTAATCTTGATTTTTGTTATTATAGCAATTTTTTTTTTCAGTGTAGCTTTTTGCTGATTCAACTGTTGCCGCGACATTTTTGTGGGTTATACGATAATCTGCATGCGACAAGTAAATATGCGTGTAACCACACATACACTCGCGTGTACAATATTTTATTTATAACAATAATTTAAATTTATTTATAATATTATATAATCTTAAAATTTATTAATTTTAGATTTCTATACGTATTTTTAGTTATGACTTATTGTGGAATGGCCGATTGCCTATTCATTTATTAATTTTTATAAATTTTATTTATTTAAAAGTTAATAATTTTAATTAGCAATTATCGTTTGATTTGTGTAAAATTATTATTGAATGGCGTTGAGCCTATTCTTTTATTTAATTTATTTGTAATAAAATTTAATATTGAATGGCGTTGAAAGGTTTATTATTGAATATTCTTTCGGCAAAACTATTATTTGTTGAATATTCTTTCGGCTGAAGTTACTATTTATTGAATTAATGTTTATTATTTATTAACTATTCTTTTAGTTAAAGTTACTTCGCTTAAAAATTGTTTATTGGAATATCTTTTTAGTTAAAGTTACTTCGCTTAAAAATTGTTTATTTGAATATTTTTTTAGTTTTAATTATATTTTAAATAGTCTTTTAAATAGAAATATTTCGTTTATAAATTATTTATTCAAGTTTTATTTTTTTAATGACTATTTTGTCATTAAAATCTCATTTGTCTATTTGTTCTACGATACCGAAATGTTTCGACAAAAGTGCACTTAAAATAAAAGTAAGGGATTAAGATTACTTCATTTATTTATTATAAAATTTATTTATTTCTTACATATTCTAAGCACGCTCTTGTTGATAAATATTTTCGGTTACTTTCTAAGGAAAGTGTTTCCAGATGGCCTTTGGTCTTTTATAATTACTTGAGAAGTCATTAAAACTACACTTAGGTGTTTGCTCTAGCATTTCAACGAATGTCAGAACAAACAAGTCTAAATCTTTTAAAAGCATTTTAAATCTACATTATGTCTTATCGCTCTAAAATTGTTTGAAAAAGAAAAAAAATTAAATCTGGTCGCCGGATAAATTTTAATTAGAGAATAAAAAGTAAAAATGTAAAAATAAAAATCGGGAAATAAAATATATTGTTCAGCATTTAGCTGGACGTAACATTATATTTTTTATACCGGAAGAAAATAATTTCTTGGCGTAAAAAATATCTTGCATTATGAATGGAAGACTATAATTTTCTTAGGGTTGGAAAAAATTTCTTTCTTGACCCAAAAAATATTTTCTTGCTCCAAGAAAGTTTTTGAATTCAATTTATCGTGCAAAAAATTTCTTGGGCTAAGTAAAAATTTTTTTGGAGAGACTAAAAATTTTTTGCGCCTACAAATCTTTTTTTTTTGTGTATATTTAAAATAAATTGTTAATAAATTTTTTGTATCATTATGGCGATATATTTTTAAAAAATTTTAAATATATTTAATGTGTTTTTTTTTTATATTCTCATACATATATTCTAAGATATTGTTGTAATAATAATTAAATAAATACATGCCAGGACTGGTTGGTGGTTGGGATATTGGAAAAATACGCATATTAAAAAATATAACAATATTTTTATTTGTCACAGCACATAATATCACTGGGTTACACAATTAAATCGTTGATTTAATTATTTAATACTGTTAATTGTCTGAGCTCATGAATACGTAATTGATTGAATGCAAATTATAAAAGCGAGCTCGAGTAATTGATTTAAATAATTAAAGTAATTAGTTTGAATTTAGTTGAACACTGATTTGATTGTAAAAAATGTCATGATAAACAGTAACATGAAATCAGAGGTTACCGAGCGAAGTTTATAATTGAACACTTGAATTACTATTTTTAATAGCACCAATGCATAAATAAATGAGATTATTGAGTTTATAATATTTATGATCACTTAATTTAATTGATTTGAATGAGTTTATGATAAATTGCACTGAATTGAATTTATTTGTTGAACACGTGGTAGCATGATTGCAGAGGCTACTGAGCGAAAGTTAATTTTTAATTTGATTGTAATATTGAGCATAATGATAATTAATTAATTATAATATTGAGTCTTTTAATTTAATTGAGCACTGTTATAATTATTTATTGAATAAAAAGGCACCTGTAATGATTTCCGTCGAAGTAACTTCTTGAGAAACGTGGTCGTTGATCACTTGAATTCTGCGTTCTTGAAAATATTTATTTTATGAGCTCTGGTGCTCGAAATGATATAAATAATTATATTATTTCTGAGCTTGATGATCGCTGGATTTATTTAAATTATTATTTAAATTTATTACTCTGAGATGAGCACAAAATGATAAGATTTAGAAATAACACGTGTTATCTGTTGAATGTATATTGCGAAAGATAATGGCAGCCGTCTTCTCGACACGAGGCGCATGCGTTGCACTGTGCTGGTGAAGTTTAAATTTAACAGCCATGAGGCCCCAGTAGGTGTGCTGCCTCTATCTGCCGGAAGTGCAGCTATATTTGAATTTAAATATAGTGCGATTACGCAACAGATATATTTTAAATATATTTTAATTCCATCTAAAATACAGACGAAAATCGGTCAAAAGTTAGCTATTAAGGATATATGTTTTATACATATTATATATATATATATATATATATATATATATATATATATATTTACATGTATTTCTTATATTTTAACATACATATTGCACATTAATTTTTTTCATGGGGGCGTTTAACGTATAAAATTTCGTTTGCTCCACATAAGAAAAAAAGATGCTTTAGCCAAAAGAAAAATTTATTGGGAGAAAAGATTCATATGGAAAGGAAAGTCACCGGTGCTAGGCAGCAGCAGCAGGAGTAGTTCGGTGTTTGCCACGAGATCGCGTCTACCACTTGTAGTGTCCCTGGTAAGAAACTTATTTCAGAACTGTTATAAACCAAACTCGGAAGCAATTCTGATACAAGTACTCCTCTGTCGTTTTACAGAGTGATATGTGCCGTTTTTGGTAGTAATATAGTATATCCTATATTACTTTATGCCAAAGTGTAATTATCATTTGTCAGATTCAATACGATTATATTTTTCTAATCGCATTACCCTTATATGAATCAGATACTCAACTATTATTTGTTGTTTCAAAAGCATTTGGAAATATTTGAAAAATTAAATCGTTTTAAATCTTTTTTAATCTTTTTAGGTATGTCGATTCAAAACGATTCATTTTCATGTGCTCTTTAAAAACGACATAGATTAAATCGATTCAAAAGTATTCAAAACGATTAAAAAAAAATATTTTTGAATCGTTTAGAACCGATTCGAATCGTTTTTGTAAATCAGGGATTCTTTTAAAATCTTCTCGCGATGCAAAAATTAAATTATTATTTGTCAATTCAAAAAGAGTTAATACGATTAGATTTTTCGAATCGTTGTAAATCGATAAATTGTAAATATTATTTGTCGATTTAAATAGATTTAAAACGATTCAAAATACCAAATCGTATTAAATCTGTTTAAATCGACAAATAATAATTTTATTTCTGCATCACGGGAAGATTTAAAACGATGCAAAACAATTAGATTTTTCTGCCCTCCGACCGGAAAGTGGCAACTTTCGGGCCGCTGCCCTGAACGAAGTTGCAACTTTCCAGCTCCGTCGAGCAGAAAAATAGTATACGCACCTTGGCCAGTAAAAAATAAAGCCTCAGACCACATGTTTGTCAACCTCGGCTTCGGCTCGGCCAATCATTTACATGTGCTCTGAGACTTTTCTTATTTTACTGGCCTAGGTATGTAATATACTATTTCGAATCTTTTTGAATACAATCTAATTGTTGATGTAGATTCAATGCAGATTTAAAAGTATTCAATTTTTTAATTTCGAATCGTTTCGGTTGATTTTTAATTGTTTATTAAAGTTTCCATTTTTTTTTCGAATCGATTTGAATTGTTTCTTTTAATCAGGGACAGTAGGTACTTACGCATGGATTGCTCAAGGCTCAAGGTCAATTTTGAGCCTTGAGCAGATCTTGAGCAAGCCATGCGCAACTATTTTTAACTCTAGTCTTCCTCCAGAATTTAGTTATAATCTGGCCCGAATTTCTTGTGTAAGGCTTGCACTAGGATTGCAATTTGAAT
This sequence comes from Microplitis deprimator, assembly GCA_964016945.1. Lineage (NCBI taxonomy): Eukaryota > Metazoa > Arthropoda > Insecta > Hymenoptera > Braconidae > Microplitis > Microplitis deprimator. The sequence goes on along the minus strand of OZ024710.1, from coordinate 10,865,498 downwards.
CTGGTCTGGATAGCAGACTTGCTTCAGAATAGAAAAAGATTGTTATATAGGATACAGTTCATTACTCATTATGTTATTTTTAAAATCAATACTTTAGCTGAGGAGAGGCCTGACGTCAATTAATTAACTGATTCCTTGTGATCACGATAACTGCCGAATAAAGCTCACGGACTTGATTTTTTTTTATTAGGATTAGTTTGGTGACTACAAAACTCTTTCGTTAATCACTATTTAACTCTTTCCGATTTAATTGTAATTAATTAGAACTTAAAAACTTGTCATTCACGAAAACTTTAGCTGCCATTTTTCTTACTGTACTTATTATTAATGCAATTTTTTAAATCTTTTTTCTCCACCATCTACTAACAGCAGCACTAGCGTAACAGTTGGATTAAAAAAAAAGCGACGTCTAAGACAAAAACGCGGGCCATTTAAAAAAAATTAAAAAAAAAAAAAAATTAAACTGAAAACAAGAAATAAAAAAAAAAAAAAGTAAAATTAATAATTTCAAAGTTGATTAAAAAAATTCATAAATTAAATGTTACGTTCCCGTAATATTTTATTGATTAAATTAAATTAATTATTTTTAATGAAATAATTTTATGCAATGTAACGGAAATCGTTTACGAGAAGAGAGTCGCCGTGGCTCGCGGGTAATCAAAACAGATGACGATGCATGTAGGCCAGTAAATAAAGCCGTTTTTTTTTGGTCAACCTCGCACTAAATTTCCGATCCAATTTTAATTTTTTTTTAGGTTAAGGGTCACTTACTGACCATAAAATCACAAAATGCTGACAGATCCAGGTGGAGCTTCGATCGCAATCTTAAAGAAAAGTTTTTGGCCGATATCTCGGAAACTATGCACTTTGAGGCCAAAGTTAATCAAACCATTATTGTAGAGAATAAAATTTTGCACCTTTTATTTACTGTAAACTTTTTTGTAAAACTTACCGTTTACGATTAATGGCCCATTTAATGAACCGGTTTTTCTATTTCGGCTAATAACTCTTAATATATTGGATTAATCAATAAAATGCTTCAGTCTATTTTTAAAGTTCACTTTATTCTCTACAACTTTTGTTTCAATTTTTTTTTTCTAATGTTCATACTTTTTGAGTTATAGAACGTTTAATGTTGGAATGACAGGCGTAAAGTCGAAAGATTCAAGGTACGCATAGAATATAATGGTACAAATTCAACAAACTAATTTAAAAAATCGGTCTATAAGTTGACTCTGCGTGCCAGCCCCAAAACTTCCTGCTGCTTTCGAGAGCCTTGAGCTCGAAAAAATCGTTGTGAATACATTTTCGAGCTTGAAAATATTTTAGTATGCCTTTGTTTTCGAAAAAAAAAACGTTTTTTACCATTTTTTCTCGAACGATATCTCCTCCGATGACCAACGATGCAGCGTCGACATTTTGTCAACTTTGTTGGCTTTATTATATTTTTTATAACGACTAAATAGTCAGTCTTACAAGAGAGCTCATGGAGCTCGAACCTCTGCTCTCCATAAGTAATTAATAAATTACAATTAATCCTAAATTAATTCAACCTTATTTTGGGGTGCCTATTGGCACCCCTAGTATTTTCACCTACACCATGGCCTGTCCATAACATTACTACCACCCTGGGACAAGCGCTTATCAGATGTTCCACCCTGTCCTATAAACCTGAGCGCTCAACAGTTCGGGTTTCCTTCAAGTTTCTTGCCGAGTTTCTTACCATTCACCTGCTACTATAAATATAAAAATATGAAATTGGAACCGGCATCGAGAATACTTAAAATCGCGAAAATAAAATAAAAACAATAATTAATCGAATAATCGACGACCAGGGCCCACTGGGGGTCTATCGATACTCCAATGAGGCCAAACCTGGATTAAATTCAATAATTAAAAATTATCTTTATTTTTAATTAATTTGGGGTAATTCCCAAAACGTAACATGAAAAAAAATCGGTCTGTGAGTTGACCCTGCGGACCAGCCCCAAAACTTCCCGCTGTTTTCGAGCTCCTTGAGCTTAATAATCCAATAAACAATTTTTAAGCGAAGTAACTTTAACTAAAATAATAGTTAATAAATAATAAATGTTAATTCAATAAATAGTAACTTCAGCCGAAAGAATAATCAATAAATAATAGTTTTGCCGAAAGAATATTCAATAATAAATTTTTCTTTATAAATAAATAATTTTAAATGAAATAATCTTGTTTATATAAACGAAACCCGATGAAAAAAGTTTTTGTCTAATCATATATAATTATGCATAATCATCTATATATGATTGGATCCAAAAATTGGCCAGGTCTAATTATATATAATCAGATCTATTTATACATGATCATATATGATCAGATCTATTTATACATGATCATATATAATCATCTATATATAATTGGATCCAAAAATTGGCCAGATCTGATTATATATAATCATGCATGAACGAATATACTCATTTTTAGAATCTCATTTAGAATATCTGTAAATTATTAATTAAGTAATTCAATTAAAATTTATTGTCTTCATCAATATAAATGTCGGTTAAATTTAAATAAAAAGAAAAAAATTACTATCCGTTGATCACTACTTTACTACGAGGTCACCGATCCAATTAATGTCCCACGTCGATGCTGCTTGACTTTGGTTATCGCTGATTTGTAGTCTGATCCTCTAGTCTGTTATACACTTACAATAAAGAAATAAAAGTTTATGGTATTACTTAACTCAAATAATGAAATTGATACATATCCTACGTAAATAATGCACCTAATGATGAATTTGGTTTTGTACATAAATTACAATAGAACTCATTAAATACATATAATCAAATCTATTTATCTATAAACTTAAAAAAAATTTAACTGTTTTCTAGTGCATAGCCGCAATTAAGGCTTTTTACACTTTTTGCCTTTATATCGCAACTGCTTTACTTTTTCCTGCTTTTCATTGTGCGGATGTGGCCCGACTTGTGCTTATACTGTACTGCATCATTACGGTGATACCCTACCGTCTCCCTTGTGCAATGGAGATGCAGTGGCTAGGAAAACCACAGAGAAAACCTAGCCAGTACAGTTCGGTTTGGGTGAAGCTCCCGTAGTCGATAAAATTCCCATTTTACCGATCACTGTAAATTCATCCCGCGCCTAACGATCAGAGACCTTCGTTCGAACCCGACGTGTTAAACGACGTGGCTAAACGGTCACCCAGCCAAGTAGTGATCATGCTCGATGCTACTCAACTTCGGTGATCGCCCGAGCCACGCGCGTGCCGAACGGCTGCCTCAGCCGCCTATATCTATAAACTTATAAATTCGTATATAAATCGATATCGATTGATACTTTTAAATTGCTGTCAAAACTTTTGAACATTTTTTAAGTATTAAGGATTTAAGTTTGTTTGATAGTTGACAAAATAAAAATTTAATAACATTGATATTAAAAAATTGTCATATTATGTAATATATATATATATGTATAACTAGTAAGGTGTGTCATTTCGGAGCAACATTTTTTTTCAAGTAAAATTTTTTCAAATTCCGCATTGTTTGCTATTTATTTTTATTTTAATTTCAAGCTCTTAAAAAAGTGGTTCTGATCGATTTCAAGAGCTCGACATTAAAATGAAAATAATTAGAAAACAATGCGGAATTTAAAAAAACTTTACTGATAATAATGTGTAGAAAGTAAAATTTTCAACAGAAAAGAACTTACCACATTTTGTGAAAAGTCTGATAGTTTTGCCGGAAAAGTAAAAAGTTCTCCAACTTGACTTCGAGCTCCAATAACTTTTGAACAGGTGGATTTATCGAAAAATGATGAGACCTTTTTTGAAGAGCGTTCAATTTCCTAAGAAAATACTAGTCTATTCGATCTATTAATTGAGAAAGAGTTAACAATACTTAAAGCTAAAAAAATTTTTTTTCCCGTGTTATTTAAATAGGAAAATCGAATTTTTCAATGAGCTAGGTCTGTAATCGACATAGAATTTTTTTTCTTGCGCGAAAATTTTTTTTTTGTGTTAAACTATGATTTTTTCCACATGCACTTAAAAAAAAAAATGTTGCTTCGAAATGACGCACCCTAATAACTAAATATAACTTTATATCAGTCATGTCTGATCAGATCCAATCATATATAAACTGATATATGAATTTATATTAGCCATGTCTGATCAGATCTAATTATATATAGACCTATATCTAATTATATATGGGTTTGTATCAGTCATGTCTAATCAGATCTAATTATCTATAGACCTATATCTGATTATATATGGGTTTTTATAAGTCAGATCTGATCAAATCTAATTATATATAGAGGTAGATATGATTATGTATAATCATACATAAATTCATATATAATTACGTATAATTATATATAATTTCATACATAATCATAAATAATTATATATAATTAGGCAAAATCATTTTTTCCCGGGCAGGTCTTATCATGACTCATTAGATATAATCATGCATGAACAGACATGCCCATATATAAATAAATATATAACCATTTATACATAAGGTGATCCGAAAATTAATCAAGTCTAATTATACTTCATTATATATAGACCTATATATTAACAGATCTGACCATATATAGACCCATATATGATTTTATATGGAGTTAAAACAGCCAGGTATGATTATATCTAATTGCATATAGACCCGATAAAAAACGTTTGGATCCAACCAGATATGTCTGGATCTCGTTATGTCTCTTTATATCCAAATACATCCAAATATTTGATTTTGCTAGATATAAGCATATATAATTATATCTGCTCAGATCTAATCATATATAAGCAGATATAGAAATGTATTATGATTGATATCCAAGTAGATATACGCATATCCAAGCATGTATAAGTATATCTGCTCAGATCCAACTATATATAAGCAGATATAGATTTATATTCAAGCATATATAAGTACATAGAGTTATATCTGCTCAGACCCAACTGTATGTATGTGGGTATATAGATGCAAAAATAATTCATATCCAAGCAGATATACGTATATCCAAGAATTTATGACTTTATCCACAAAAGTCTGTCTGTATGTAGTCACATTTGGTCAGATCCAATAATATTTAAATACAGTTAAGGTTATATCTGAGTTATATACGAAAATTAAAAATTTTTTTTTTTCTTACTGATTTTAATATATACATTATTGAAACCATATGCTTGATTTCGTAATGAATAAATAAAATAAATCAGTTTGATCAATGTTTCTAAAATATGTATCTATTTTTTTCACTTAAATATTAATTGACTTTTGATATATGTTATACATAGGTTTATCAAAAGCATTAAGAGGTAATAGCAATAAGATCCAAGATGTGAGTAGATATTGTTTTTAGAATGGTCTAAAATATAATATAGTTATACATGCATTCATTAGAATGTAGTGAAACTTCTTTAGATATATGTGCTTAAATCTATGTATATTTCTTTAAAGATCGACATTTACGCAGATCTGCTTGCATACACTTATGTATTCGTGGATATTTTGAGATCTGTTTGGATATACTTAGATATAGTGAGATCTCTTTGGATATTGTCAGATCTGTTTGGATCCGCTTGGATCGCGCCAAAATTTGGATCCAAGCATATCTAACTGTTTGGATCCAATCATATATGCTTGGATCTAAACATTTTTTATCGGGGACTCAAATAGGATCAGATCTGATCATATATAGTGTATCCGGGCAGCAGTAGTCTACGACGTGAGAGTGCGGCTCTCTCGCTGTCTCGGTCTTGAATTTGGTTTTCCCTTTCCCTCTCATCGTTTGCTGATCGACAAGTGTAGCTGAGTCTTGGCGCTAAGATTCAGGGGTTGACTTCGAGCAGCAGGTGATCGTAAATCGGTCATTGCGCATAATTAGGTAGGGGTCAACGGAGGTTGGCGTCTAAAATGAGCTGACCTGAGACGATACTTAAGTTCAAGCGATCGTGACAGTATCCACGCATAGAGCTAACTTGCTGCATACTTTTCGTTGAGACTACTCACTTTATTAATTTGACGTGAAACTTAATTGAAATTTTTTCATTTACGATAAATACTTTTCGGGAATATTCTGGTTTTCTTTTGTACTTGGTTTGGGAAACCATCAGTAAATTAACCAAGTGTGGTGTTGTGAGGAGTGTCCATCCTACCAGCGGCCCAAGGAACCTGAGCAACCCGCGAAAGGAAAATCGATCATCGAGTCCTGGAGATCCAAGGATGAATCGAAGACCCATCCCATCAGTACGTCACTCATAATTAACCAGATAAGACTTATAACAAATTTATATATATATTCCTTAAATTCTCGCTCTTCAACGTGACATAAATTTTTAATTGATTACTAATTTTGTTCCCACGTCCAATAAATCTAGCGCGTTTCAGCAATTTATTTAATTGTCGCTGGACGCATATTTATTCCTACGGGTAATTAATTTATAAATAAAAAGGGGAAATCTCTGTACATATTTGGGGACTTGGTTAAATAAAATTGATTATATATTAATTTATTGAGTTTCTGTTGATAAATTTCGTTCATCACCAGCGTTGTTTAGAATGAGTTTTATTTCAGCCGCGTGTCCGGTCAGAACGAGTTTACCTGCATCCTGAGATCTTTTCCCGTTTTTCGAACCAACAATAAAATAAAATTTTAATCTATATTTATATTTAATGATTTAAAATTAATTAATTATAATTATTCGGAAAATTTATTAACTGTGGATCGTGACTACTGGACACGAAGTAGCTAGGGCCCACCGTTATAATAGACTTATATATGGTTATAAATGGAATTATGACAGCCAAGTATGATCATGTCTAATTATATATAGAGTCATATATGATTAGATCTGATCATATATAGACTTATATATGGTTATATATGGAGTTATAACAGCCAAATATGATCATATCTAATTATATATAGACTCATATATAATCAGATCTGATCATATGTGGACTTATATATGATTATATATATAATCATATATAATTAGATAAAAACTTTTTTCATCGGGTAATAACAATTAATAAAAGAATAGGCTCAACGCCATTCAATAATAATTTTACACAAAAACGATAATTGCTAACTAAAATTGGTAACTTTTAAATAAATAAAATTTATAAAAGTTAATAAATGAATAGGCAATCGGCCATTCCACAATAAATCATAAATAAAAATACGTATAGCATAATTGTATTTTTGAATTAAAATTATCTAATTTATTCAATAACAAAAATTAAAAATTCGGAATTTCGCGCTGTTTTGCCTCAGATACGCGTTCATAACAGTAAATATTTATACTTGTAATATCGATACTTTTTGATTGATACTTAATAAGATCGATACCAATCTGATCGATACTCGATACTCAAGAGTATCGATACTTTTCAGAGTATCAAGCATCCCTACGTGAGAGCTAACCGCGATGTTACCGTAAATCACCGTGAATCGTCCCCTAGTGGTTTTGATCTACAATAAATCACGGTGAATCACTGACAGAGCTCCTTGCGATTTGACTATGATTTACTGTGAATCTCCGTGATTTATTACTTTTATTATTACTACTAGTATATTACTAACACTAGTCAAAAAAATGTAATCTCTTTTCAAAAAATTGACGTGTCAAGTCAGATAAATAATTTTTTGGACTATGCAAGGTCAATTTCAAAGAAAAATTATTCTTGAAAGCAGCGATAATAATCATTATTAAGACTAAAATAAGTGAAAATAGTAAACTAATCCGATTGAACGATGGTCATCAGAAATTTAATACGTTTTAGAAGAGGTAGCATACTGATGCGACCACACTACAAAAAAATGTTTCGATCGTAAAGCACACTCTGATGCTTCGCATCATGAGTCGTGCAATAAGAATTTTTATAATATGCAAAAAATATTGATGTTGAAAAACCGCTACATTGTTTTAAGCAATATTGTAACTCCTAACATGCTAACACTGAAAAATTGTGTTATATTTTCTTTCTCCAAACCTATCGCAATTGATTAAATATTTTTAAATAGAAAATCATTCTTCTTATAAACCTTTCAGCACATATCTAGGACTGTTAGATGAATTTATTGAAATTGATACTTTCATAAATTTTTCTAATCGTCCATTCGAAAGTTAAGATAGTCATTTATAGAATATCATACTATTAAATCATTGGCCGGATCAGTCACCACATTAAAACCAGCAAAATTTCCTTGCCTCTTAGCATGATTCCACTGCCAAATGGTAACAACAGATATCCCAATTCCTATGGGCACAATAATCTTCAAGTTTTTTGCGATTTTCAACAATTTATCAGATTTTCTGCTGAAAGTAGAATTTCTAGTGTTATCTGCATAACCGCATCGAACAGGTATCAACCTAAACAATCAAATTACATTGACTTGATGAGTTTATTCGATATTTCTACAGAAAAATTCAACTCTTTGATATCTTGAGTAATTATCACCTTATGTATCGAGAAAATTTTGAAAATTTGAAAAATGACATTTAATAATAAGATAATTTTGTTCAAATAAAGGAAAATCACTCTTGCTGAAAAGCTCTATCTTACAACCTCCAAAATTATCTATTGTCGTACACAACAATTTCATAACAATGACCCAGATACAGTGCAGCCAGATCACGGACGAAAAGTTCCCCTTCCTTCGCATCATTTTAGCATCACTCACAGCTTAAACGGTGCTTGGGAAGGGAACTTTTCGTCCGCGATCTGGCTGCACTGCCCAGATATCGACGTGATGTATATGAGCGCATTTACAACGCTATCATAAGGTGCCCTATCACCGTGAAAGCCACACTTTGCTCAGCAAGTTGGGTGTACTATTTTTATCCTAAAAGCTAGCTAATTTCAGTACCAAAACATACCAGTCCGATATTATTCCCGATGTAGCTAAGAGTTAAAACATGTTAAGAACGGCCGTATTTATTTCAAATTGCTGAGTAAGGAAGATTTATATTCAGTCACTTGAAGTTAGTACACTAATCCCTGATAGCCACTTTAACCGTAAGTTAACTACAAGCTACTGCCGTATTCTGAAGGCAACTTAGAGAAAAGTGTTGGAGAGCAAGCTTAAAGTTACCTTGAAGTTGACAGTAAATTGTCTGCAAACTTGAATTCAATTTGACTACAAGTGTTACTGTCAGACATTAACGTTAAGTTGATTGAAAATTTCACTTCAAATTGACGGCAAGTTCTTCTGTCAAATTACATTCAGATGATGGCCGTAAATTTGCATCAACTTGCACGCAAGTATTATCAAGCCAAGGCTTAGCAAGAGTGACTCGTATAATAAATAAATTAATGAAAATATAGAAATATAGCATTAAAATAATTATAATAATGTTTCATGATAAATGATAATGTCAATCGTATTAAATAAATAAATATAGAATAATTATAGAGGAATACCCCTCTGATAGCCTAGAATATTTAACTGGAAGATTGTATCCAAGTACAGGAAAATAGAATATAAATAAAATAAGTAATAAGTAAAATCGTAGAATGGATAAAGTAAAGAACGTAAATGTGTGAGCTTATATCTTAAACTTGTATTAGTAGAAAGTATAAATGCATAAGTATATTTAGTAAAGAACATAGATATATATGTATATATACGTATAAGCATGAGTGTGAACATGAGAGTAGTGGGGAGAAGTTAGAGAGTGGAGCATCAGAGATCTCTCTACCTTCTGATGTAACTTCACTTCTCTCCGAGAACTATTGACGAGCACGACTGTTATTACTGATCAAATCTTATCTACACTTTATAATAAAACTCAGTCTTCAGATGAAAGTTATTTTATCAATTACATCCATCCTTATCCATAATTTAATTATTTCATTGAATAATAATCATAACCATCATCATTATAGTCAACAATAAATTTATCACTGTTTTTCAAATTCAAAATTGGTCCCGCGTGACAACGAACTGCCCACTGTCCAGGAGATGGCGTCAGCTCCGATCCTAGTAACCTCCCAGGACATAACATATATTGCACTAGGGATGGAAAGATCTATCAAAGAATCGATTTTCAATTACAGCTTGGAGCATTAATGCCTGGAAACGTTATTTCTCACTCGTAGTCAATCTATTGAAATGTATGATTAGCGCTTGAAAAATGATGTTGGTTACACTGGAGCGCAAGTAAAACGTGAACTTGGCATATTTATGATATTGTTGATTAGGATGACTAGTAGTAGAAGAATTTGACAGTTTTAAGTAAACAAATAAATATAAACATTAGAAGAGGTTATCTGTAATGTTGATTAATTTGCATCAATAAAATTGCTGGAGGTAATTCATTAAATTTATTTAAGTATTAAAATTAATTATAATTTTATAAATTATTAATTTATTTAAATTAAACTAGATTGAATCAGGAAAATATAAAACTGTAGCATTGGCATATTCGCTCCAATCATTCGTTGAATTAATGGATCAGAGGATAGTGTCGTGGGACATTTTGGGGTGACCGCTTACCAACAAAGTCGCAAGTTGTGTAAACAATCAATCAGTATCTCAGAGTACTAGTGTAATTGGATCATCTCTTAGTATTCTAAAGAATATTTTTTACAATTCATTTGGCAAGTGCAGTTTAGTTGAAAAAGAAGTTACATTTTCAAATCTTGTGATACATTTGCAAAGTATGTCACCGCAGATTCAATATATCACGATAGCTTTAATAAATGCATAATTTTTAAAAGCTGATTTAATAAAAATATGTGCGGTAGCAGCAACACTGCTGTTTAAACAAGCAACATACAGTCAACTGGACAAGTTGGCACTGAAATGGTACATCAGCTGTACGAATGCTGGTACTGAGTTTACTCGAGCAACGCATGATGACAAAAATGGACCCGCAGGACCAGGACGCTCATGATAAAATAAAAAAATTGCGTCGTATTGCCTTTGATACCGAGGGTAATGCCAGTGGCAGTGATGTTGCTGCACGTAAACACGTTTTATTTGCCAAAGATTATGAAAAATTAGTTTTCAAGTATGACATTAACCCGGCGTTAGATTTTACCGGGACAACACCTGGTATGCTGACGCTTGATTGCATGATTTATTTCGCTAGAAATTATGCTGAGTCGTACAATAAAGTTGTTATGGAACATTCTTGTCGTGCTGATGAACATGAGTGTTGATTTGGTAGGACAAGTGCTGAACTTGTTAAATTATTATACGAGGTAATTTATTACCATTATTTATTTATTTGGTCATTACTAATTAATTATAAATTAATACGACAACGAATTATTTTTTTAGATATTGAGAATTGGAGAACCGCCAAGTAAAAAAGAATAATTATATCATACAATATTTTTTACTTATGATCATCCGTTCAAAGAATTCTACTGCGTGCGAGGGTGCTGCTGAATAAAACCTGAAAAGAAATGGGGGGTGCAACTGAAGATTTTATTAAAGTATTTTCTGTAATGCGCGAATAAATAACACGCGCATTCCAGTGTAAGCCGACAAGTCTTGATAAATTTAGAAACAAATTGCAGCATTTGACGTACTTGACCATCATCAATTTATGGCAACAGGAGAGAACTTACAGGGAAGAGTAGGAAGTCATGCTAAGCCAACTGTTGAACTGCGCGAGCAAATAACACCGGAAATTCTTGAGCTCATCCAACCACCGCTTGGGTTTTCTTGTTGAAGGCACGAGATTTACTAAGTACAGTGCCAGAGGTTAGGTAATTATCATGATAATTAATAATTAGTTATAAGATATCATGAATGATTTTATAAAATTTTTTATAAAATTTGTGTAGAGGATTAAAGATACATTTTGGTAAGTCCATTTTTCACCAAATCATAAAGCATTTCATTACGGATATTGTAATAAAAAGTCAGTGCCGACTATTTAAGACCTGCCAATGAAACTAGCTGTCATTGATATCCGTGGATTCCTTATTGGTAGAGACTGTTCACATATGAAAGACAACTCATCAGCTGGCATTTTCACTGGCTTTAGATTCTGTTGAGATATCGAATTTGGATTTTGTTGATTATATAATTTTGTTTAATTATATGATTATTATTGGTTTTTTTAAGACAAATGTAATTTTTAGAATAATAACCGTTTAAATTACATTTTATCGTGTTGTACCTTTTTTTTTCTTAACCATCCATCTACGATATTAATTTGATTCAATTATTATTATCTATGTTATTAAGAGAATAAGGAAAATTTTGTTCCTGCCATATCTACATGATAGAATCAGTTAATGTTATTAAATTTGGTATTAATAGAAAGGTCTTGACTTGAATTTGTGCCTTCGCATGGTTTGAACTCTTATTTAATTGCCAAGTTTCAAGATAAATAAATGTATCTTGAATAAATAAATTATTCGAATCACATTTGAATTACGCGGGAAAAAAATACGATCGTATTGTTTTTTTTTAAATAAATAAATATTTTAATTATTCTGTCACTGAATATATATGACTATTATATATGTAATTAACAGCAAATAAAAAAAATTTAGTCTATGCCATGTCTTTTATGATAATAATAATTCAAAAAATTTAATTTGGCGTCAGTGTAAAAAAATATATTAGACGATTAATAAAAAAAAAAATTTGACCGTGTGTAGATTAATTTTTCAAGAACCCCATGATTATACAATCATCGAAATCAATAAGTTTCTGAGTTAATGATGAAATTGGTCTCATTAAATTTTAATTATAATAGAAATAAGCAAAAGATTCTAGAGTTGATTTTGCAGTAGAGATTTTAACAAGCAGTTAAATTCAAATTGTGCTTTATAAATTTGGCAACAATATTTGGTTAGTCACGTAGTGACTGTAGGTTGCTCGTCATTATTATCAATATTATTATTTAAATAATTATATATCACTATCCAATGTCTGTTTTAATGTAGAATCCAGTAACCATCTCGAGCTGTTACTTGCTGTAGACGTCTCGACATCGACCGTATTGTATTTAATAGATCTGGAATTTTATTCCCAGCAATGTTCCATACCTCTTGAGCATATGCATCAAGTTGTTGTTTTGTTCTAAGCCGGTCTCGTGGTTGCCAATTCATAGTCATCATTCCTATAAGAAATAAATATTTCAAAAAATTAATTTAAAAAAAATATACTCTCTACATGCACACCCACACACACAGGCGTGCAACCATTATTTCGCAAGTAGGAACCCTATCCAAAAATCCCCATAGAATCCACTCAACTGCGACAAAAACCGCATAGAAACCAATACAGTCTATAAGATTCTATGCGGTTTTTGTCGCAGTTGAGTGGATTCCATGGGAATTTTTGGATAGGGAAGAATAGCTTCCTAAGACCTCGTAGCGTAGACATTTTTTTAAAAGTCAATTTAAAAAAAATAGGATAATAAACAATAACAAATAACTTTTTTATTTAATAGACAGTAGAAAGAAAATTTTACCCCATACGTTCTCAATAGGATTAAGATCAGGAGATTTTGGAGGATGGGGATCCAGAATGAAGTCTGGATGAGCAATAAACTAATCCCGAGCATCACGACATGTGTGGATAGGACTGTTGTCTTGAAGAAAATAAATGAAATGATACCCGGGAAAAAATCACCATGCATGATCATGCAGAATCCATGCCTGACCGTACATGATTCATGCATAATTCATGCTTGCTCCTGCATGACTCATTCATGGCCAGACATGACTCATTCGTGATAAAGCATGATCATGCATGGCTCATTCTAAATCACACTTGCTCATTACTTACGTTAGGAATAATTGTATTCAGAGATATGATCTATCAGGACAGGTCATGATTGAGCATGCTCTGTTATGCATGACCATTAGGGTGCTCCGTTTGAAACGAACATTTTTTTTTTTCGCTCTCCATCGAAAATCTTGTTCTATATGTTAAAATAAGAATTCAGTCCAATTTTGAGCTCTGAATATTAATATTAACCACTGGAACAACGTCGTTGAAGTTTTCCCATGCTAAAAGCACGTAAATTTAGTTTTTTTTCTTTTCAATTAATAAAACTCAGCCCCACTTTTATGTATCGTATGGGTCCAAAGTTTTTCTTAAAGAGAATTGTATGCTCTTCAAAAAAGCCAGTATCTGCTTAGCTCTGAGTTCAACTCTAACTCTCCTGTGAGTCTTTAATGTCAAATTTCGTATCAAATCGATGGTTTTTTGCTGTTAACTCATGAACGGTTGAGTCTAGAGAAAAAACGTAAATGACTTTTTTGTAGAAAATTTAATTTTCTATAAAAAAGGTTCAATGACTTGTATCTCTAAAACTATTATTTTAAAAAATATATGAAGTTAAAGTTATTAAAATTTTTAATTTTAGCAAAATTTCGAGATTAATTATTTTATAATTAAATAATATTTATATTTTTACCGTACGATGGACGGTGTGGCTCAATAAGTTATAGATTAAATTGAACGGAATATAGTATAGTGCCGGATAGCTTAACTGGTAGAGCACTCGGCGCGATACCGACATGGTCTGGGTTCGATTCCCAGTTCGGGCTACATAAATTGTCTTATTGAGAAGGTTTGCATGTTTAGGTTTCCACTTATTAAATTGTCTTAATTTCTTACTTAATAATTAAAAATGTCTAGAGCGCTGCCGTGGCAATTAAACCAATTAAGTCAAGGTCACACGAATGCAACCTTTTTCTAAAAACATAATTAGCTGATAAACTAAACGCTGCTGTAGCGATAGTTTAAAAACTAGTAAGCGCTGCTTAATAATTAAAGGACTAACATAAAAAGCATATTTTATTATGTAAAATCATTAGACTGCCAAAAATGTATGTAAGTAAGCTATCATTTTCGTTCAAATTAATGATTATTTTGATTTAATAATTAAAATACTATCAGTAATTTAAGAAAGATAATGATTAATACATAAATATACAAAATATAAAAAATACCCTTAAATATTCATCCAAATTAGTTTAAGAACCCATTTAATTTCGAATTTATTCCTAAAATAGATTATAAATACATAATTTTGAAT
This sequence comes from Microplitis deprimator, assembly GCA_964016945.1. NCBI lineage: Eukaryota > Metazoa > Arthropoda > Insecta > Hymenoptera > Braconidae > Microplitis > Microplitis deprimator. The sequence continues at coordinate 10,850,473 of OZ024710.1, read as the reverse complement.
ATCTTACAAATTTTGATTTTTTTTTTGGTAAGTAATTAATAAAATAAGGCGAAAAACTACTAAAAATATAAATATTATTTAATTATAAAATAATTAATCTCGAAATTTTGCTAAAATTAAAAATTTTAATAACTTTAACTTCATATATTTTTCAAAATAATAGTTTTAGAGATACAAGTCATTAAACCTTTTTTATAGAAAATTAAATTTTCTACAAAAAAGTCATTTACGTTTTTTCTCTAGACTCAACCGTTTATGAGTTAACAGCAATAAACCATCGATTTGATACGAAATTTGACATTAAAGACTCACAGGAGAGCTAGAGTTGAACTCAGAGCTAAGCAGATACTGGCTTTTTTGAAGAGCATACAATTCTCTTTAAGAAAAACTTTGGACCCATACGATACATAAAAGTGGGGCTGAGTTTTATTAATTGAAAAGAAAAAAAACTAAATTTACGTGCTTTTAGCATGGGAAAACTTCAACGACGTTGTTCCAGTGGTTAATATTAATATTCAGAGCTCAAAATTGGACTGACTTTTTATTTTAACATATAGAACAAGATTTTCGATGGGGAGCGAAAAAAAAAAATGTTCGTTTCAAACGGAGCACCCTAATGACCATACATGGTTCGTATTTGATCATATATAACTCATTCGTGATCAAGCATGATCATGCATGACTCATTCAAGATTAGGCTTGCTCATGGCTTACGTTAAAAATAATCGTATCCAGAGATAAAATCTTTCGAGAAAGGTCATGGTTGAGCATGCTCTGTTATCCATGATCATACATGGCGCAGGCATGATCGTACAAGGCTATGCATGGTCAACCTTAATCTTTCACGGTTATATGCAAATAGTGAAAAATATTCGAGAATATTCAGGCTTGATCATAAACGACTAAGCGTACTCGTTCATATTCATAGATGAAAGTTAGTCGTTAATAGAAACTGTTAGATTAATTATAATTATTGTTTCCTTTTTATTTTATTATTTATTTAAATTATATTAATTGTCTGGGAAAAAATCAGCATGCATGATCAAGCATGATCATGCATGATTCAGGCAAGGATAAGCACGTTTAAACATAGATTATGCATGAATCATGCACGGTCAAACATTACAAATAATTTAATCAAAATTTATGATTAAAATCTCCGATTGAACTGATTGAATTCGATTTAAATCCGGTCGAGCTTCAATCGGATTTGATTGAGGTTTTTAATTAAGGATAATCATATATTTTTTATGAAAAACTTCAAATAATTAAACATTTATTTATATTTTGACGATAGTAGTTAAAATTATCATTTTTTAAATCGATAATGAAAATATATTTAATTTATAATTTTTGGTTCAATTAATAACGAAAACCAATCTTTTTTTTTCCGAAAAATAATTTAACTGAATTTAATTAAAAATTGTTTTTTTGAATTAATTAAATAATTGAAATAATAAATTTTTGCCAAATTGATAATGACACTCAATATAATTGCTTTTTTTTTTTTTTAATAATTAAGATAAATGTAATTGTTAAATTTGCTTGTAATTGATAACTACAATTCTTTTCATTCATTATTCAAAAAAGATTTAATAAACAAATCAAGATCGAGTTCAAATAATATTTTATTTTTTACAACCCTAAGGTTTCAAAAGATGTTAAAAATCGTCGTAAACTGAATAAGATAGTTCAGCCTAGTGGACAGTGGACGTGCTTCCAAACATGACGGTCGTGGGTTCGAGACCCGTCGCGGGTAAAATTTCAAAAGTATTTTTCAACCAGAAAACATTAACTACACAATAATACTCACATAATAAGTTAATTTCAAATTGACTTATCATTATTTATATATATTTTTTTAATAATTTGAGGGATTGTGCTTGCTCAGGCCTGATAATACCTGAATATTAGCCAGCCATGAGCATGCGTGATCATGCATGAAAAAGCACAATCATGCCTGAACAGCCATGATCATGCATGCTCATGGCTGGCCACTATTCAGGCATGATCATGCATGAGATTAACGCATGATCATGCATGATCAGGCCTGATGATTTTTTCCCGGGTACTCATCATCAGGATATAGTTCTCGAACCGCAGGTTCCATCATTCGTTTAAAAGCTCTACATACACTCTCCCGTTGAAATATGCTGAAAGAGTTTGTAGAGCTATCAGTCCTCTCCCAGACATACAGCCCCAGTGATTCGATGTTACTCTGCCGGACCACCGATCAGGAAGCACGTAATCTGGATTCAACCTTTCACCTTTAGGTCGCCACACTCGCAATCTATTTTCTGCAGACGTTGAGAAACTCTGAAAAATTTTAAATACACACTAAATAAATTCTAAAAAATAGGAAGCAATTCATTAACAATTTTAAACAAATAGAAATAATAAAGGATTAACTTTTTCGTCTGTAAAAATAACATTCTCCCACTGCTCTGGAGTCCAGTTACCAAAATCTAAGGCGTATTGCCTACGAGTTACTCGGTGAGCATCAGTCAACTCTGGCTTTTTAGCTGGACGAGCGGACACATGACCATTGGTTGTAAAACGACGTGCAGTTGACCACTTCGACAAATTTAAATTGCATAATCGTAAAATTTCCTTTGAGGGTAAGAAAGGATTATGCATAGATGTTTCAATTAATAACAAATCTTCTTCGTTAGTTGTTGTTCGAGGACGGTGATTATTTTTTCGATGATCAACTAAGCCAGCTTGACCGTGTCCACGAAACTTTTTTTTCCATAAGTAAACTGTTTTTAAATTACAGCCAACGTATTCCGCGACTATTCGTGAATGGACATTTGCTTGTCGTAAGCCTACAATTCGTCCTCGTGTGACCAACGATTTATTCGCTAGGATATTTTGATCCAAATCCATTATATAAGCTTGATCAATGTATCCAATGATTTTTTGTTATAATTCAAAAACTTTTGTAATAACAATTTTCAAATTTTTTTATTTGGTGCATGCGCACAAAAAAAAAGCACTCAACTTAAATTTGAACATTCATTTGTAAAAAAAAAACAGGATAATAGCGGAAATTGTCACTTGTTTTTAATTATAAAAAAAAAAAAGCATTAAGTTATAAAAGTTTTTAATAATTCCCGCAGTCTCATTACAATTATTTAAAGTAAATTTTCACCAAAAATGTATCCGCGGGAATATATCTGGTATAAAAATTTAAAAAGATATGAGTAATTTGATTCTAATTTATTTCAATAAATTAAAAATTATTAAATTAATGAAATAAAAATAATTACATTGTATGTCCACGAAATTTTCTCAAAAGTCAATACATATTGAAATTTTGTATATTGTTGTGAAGAAATTCAATTAATTTGTGAAACAATTATATATATATAATAAACTAATTATACATACGTCTGCTATTTTTATTGTAGAATACATATATTTTACTGTTAAAATAGCAGATATACATATGATAGATTTCATATTAATTGAATGAATTTATTAAATTGCAAAACAAAAAAATTAAAAATTTTTACATATATTGGCATTTGAGAAATTTATGAACACATTGTTAAATTTTTCTTTTGTTTTTATAATTTTGAATCTAATTTTTTTTTTTTATACAAATAACTAAAATTATATCATTTCAATTTTTATAGGGACTTTTGCTGAACATGAACTCATTATTCGATTGAGATTAATGAAGTATGATTTTGATTTTAATTACGACACGTTGAGAGATTTCAATAAGAGTATGTGGAAGTAAGTACTTATACACGTTGTGACACTACTAATCTGCGGTTCCAATCCCTGATTAAGAAAAATGATTAAACCTATGCTAAGTGTATATCTATATATTAGTCCGTTCAAATTTTTTTAAATTGTTTTAAATCATTTAAAATAATCTTCTTAATCAGGGAAGCACAAAAATATTATCGAGAAAAATAATTCTGAGCTATAAGTAAATATTACTTGATTCAAGTAAATATGTTATTATTATTATTATTTCAGTGGCAATAACAAATTTCCTTCAGTCAAGTAAATTATCACTCCTGCTTATAGAAATTTTCTTGAATTAAATAAATATGCATTTGATTAAACAAATATTTTTAGATTCAAAGTAATTTCTATGAAGTAAATAATTCACTTGAATTCGCGAATTATTTTCCTCAGTGTAATTGATATTAAAATAATTATTAACAACTGGATTTTTTTTTATAGATTAGTTTCATCGGAGCAATTACTTGTTCGACGTAAAAAAACAACTAAGAAATGTTTCAAACGTTTCTTGAAACTGCTTAATGACTATGAGGTAAAAAAAAAAAATTTAATTCGAATTCAAATAATGAAAGAATAATTAGAAAAATTAACATCTTGTTTTATTTTTTTCAAAAAATGAAATATATGACTATCAAAGAAAGACTGGCGCAGGATTGACCTTTTTTCTATATGTTTAGATTCTATGAAGATCAATCTTTTCAAAAAATTAAAGATGCTGGATATGCTATTGACGATGAAGATGAATAAAATTTAATTTTTTTTTTCATTTAATTTTAAGTTTTCCAATTAATATTTGTTGTTTTAATAATAATAATAATAGTCATATATCTTGAATTTTCCAAATCATTATCTGTCTCTTTACTTGTCACTTTATTACCTAAACAAATAACATAATTATAAATAGAAAATGATAAATAATTATAATAAGTAACTCAATAAAAATAATAACATTCCAAGCAAAGCATTGATACCACCAGTTCAATAATGAAAAATTTTTTCAACTGTTGCAACAAAATCCAAATTCGATATCTCAACAGAATCTAAAGCCAGTGAAAATGCCAGCTGATGAGTTGTCTTTCATATGTGAACAGTCTCTACCAATAAGGAATCCACGGATATCAATGACAGCTAGTTTCATTGGCAGGTCTTAAATAGTCGGCACTGACTTTTTATTACAATATCCGTAATGAAATGCTTTATGATTTGGTGAAAAATGGACTTACCAAAATGTATCTTTAATCCTCTACACAAATTTTATAAAAAATTTTATAAAATCATTCATGATATCTTATAACTAATTATTAATTATCATGATAATTACCTAACCTCTGGCACTGTACTTAGTAAATCTCGTGCCTTCAACAAGAAAACCCAAGCGGTGGTTGGATGAGCTCAAGAATTTCCGGTGTTATTTGCTCGCGCAGTTCAACAGTTGGCTTAGCATGACTTCCTACTCTTCCCTGTAAGTTCTCTCCTGTTGCCATAAATTGATGATGGTCAAGTACGTCAAATGCTGCAATTTGTTTCTAAATTTATCAAGACTTGTCGGCTTACACTGGAATGCGCGTGTTATTTATTCGCGCATTACAGAAAATACTTTAATAAAATCTTCAGTTGCACCCCCCATTTCTTTTCAGGTTTTATTCAGCAGCACCCTCGCACGCAGTAGAATTCTTTGAACGGATGATCATAAGTAAAAAATATTGTATGATATAATTATTCTTTTTTACTTGGCGGTTCTCCAATTCTCAATATCTAAAAAAATAATTCGTTGTCGTATTAATTTATAATTAATTAGTAATGACCAAATAAATAAATAATGGTAATAAATTACCTCGTATAATAATTTAACAAGTTCAGCACTTGTCCTACCAAATCAACACTCATGTTCATCAGCACGACAAGAATGTTCCATAACAACTTTATTGTACGACTCAGCATAATTTCTAGCGAAATAAATCATGCAATCAAGCGTCAGCATACCAGGTGTTGTCCCGGTAAAATCTAACGCCGGGTTAATGTCATACTTGAAAACTAATTTTTCATAATCTTTGGCAAATAAAACGTGTTTACGTGCAGCAACATCACTGCCACTGGCATTACCCTCGGTATCAAAGGCAATACGACGCAATTTTTTTATTTTATCATGAGCGTCCTGGTCCTGCGGGTCCATTTTTGTCATCATGCGTTGCTCGAGTAAACTCAGTACCAGCATTCGTACAGCTGATGTACCATTTCAGTGCCAACTTGTCCAGTTGACTGTATGTTGCTTGTTTAAACAGCAGTGTTGCTGCTACCGCACATATTTTTATTAAATCAGCTTTTAAAAATTATGCATTTATTAAAGCTATCGTGATATATTGAATCTGCGGTGACATACTTTGCAAATGTATCACAAGATTTGAAAATGTAACTTCTTTTTCAACTAAACTGCACTTGCCAAATGAATTGTAAAAAATATTCTTTAGAATACTAAGAGATGATCCAATTACACTAGTACTCTGAGATACTGATTGATTGTTTACACAACTTGCGACTTTGTTGGTAAGCGGTCACCCCAAAATGTCCCACGACACTATCCTCTGATCCATTAATTCAACGAATGATTGGAGCGAATATGCCAATGCTACAGTTTTATATTTTCCTGATTCAATCTAGTTTAATTTAAATAAATTAATAATTTATAAAATTATAATTAATTTTAATACTTAAATAAATTTAATGAATTACCTCCAGCAATTTTATTGATGCAAATTAATCAACATTACAGATAACCTCTTCTAATGTTTATATTTATTTGTTTACTTAAAACTGTCAAATTCTTCTACTACTAGTCATCCTAATCAACAATATCATAAATATGCCAAGTTCACGTTTTACTTGCGCTCCAGTGTAACCAACATCATTTTTCAAGCGCTAATCATACATTTCAATAGATTGACTACGAGTGAGAAATAACGTTTCCAGGCATTAATGCTCCAAGCTGTACCACTTCGAGTCTGTTCATTTCGATTCTTGGAATCGATTAATTGACACAAAAAGTCGATTTTAATCGATTTTTGAGTGAAAATTAATGTGCAGCAACATTCAAATATTTTCTATCCCAAATTTTAAAAAATTCTTAATTATTTGAAATGCGATATAAAAATTCAAAATAAATCGTGGATGTGTTTTTCAACAAAGACTCCCTAGTAAAAAATACTGATTGAAAAGAATTGAGAAGCGGTCACTCCACGCAAACTGTATATATATATATATATACAAAGAAAATAATTCAAATTATTGAAAAGAATTCGAAATTCGTCATTTTTAATTCTTTTCAATCAATATTTTTAAACAGGGCTATAACATGTAAAGGAATTGAGTAAATAAATAATGATCAGGTCCATGACTTCGGGATTGGCGTGGAATTATTTATCTATGTAGATAAATAATAAATCGTATGTTTGGCTGATCCTTTTTGTAAAGGAGATACTGCGCATCGCGCAAATTTGCAAACAAATATATGTCCTACAATCTATTTGACTCATGGTCAGCGTAAAATTAAATGAAATTTATGAAAATTTTGAAGACAGAAATAAAAAAGCCAGTCACTTTTATAAGTGTAAATATAGAACCGAACTACCCAAAAATTGTATTTTTATATAATCCCTATTCTAAAATTCCCATAGAATCCACTCAACTGCGACAAAAAACCGCATAGAAACCAATGCAGTCTATAGGATTCTATGCGGTTTTTGTCGCAGTTGAGTGGATTCTATGGGAATTTTAGAATAGGGATAAAAATGAAGTGTTTGATTCAAGCTGAAATTTAAATAGCATCTAAATTATATTTATAAGCTTACACATTTACGTTCTTTACTTTATCCATTCTACGATTTTACTTATTACTTATTTTATTTATATTCTATTTTCCTGTACTTGGATACAATCTTCCAGTTAAATATTCTAGGCTATCAGAGGAGTATTCCTCTATAATTATTCTATATTTATTAATTTAATGAGATTGACATTATCATTTATCGTGAACCATTATTATAATTATTCTAATGCTATATTTCTATATTTTCATTAATTTATTTATTATACGAGTCACTCTTTATTTAATATATAACTATATATTAACAATAATAGTTAAGTTCTTGTGATACGGTTTTCATTTGTAAGTAAGATTTATTTATTATATATTTCTTTTTCTTATTTGTTTATAGAGTGTGCATTTGTTTATTACCATATTTACTGTTAACTGTAGAACAAGGGCCTGTAGAAAAAAAGGATATCTTGGCGCAAGAAATTTTTTCTTGCCGCAAGAATATTTTTTGCAATTTTGAATGAAAACGAAAATTTTATTGGTTCAAGAACAAAATTTTCTTAAATTTAGTCATCTTGGCACAAGATTTTTTTTTTATTCAACCAATATAATATATGTTTCTTGAAGTAAGAAATATTTTCTTTAAATGAGAAAAATAAATATTTTGCCTCGATATATAATCAATTGTCCGAAAAGTAAAATATTCTTTGTTGAAGAATAATTTATTTTGAATCGAGATGATTTGTGACTCGAATCAAGAATTAAAAGTACTCGACTCAATAGTAACAAATATCTTGGCTTAAGTATTTGTTGTGTTGCGGCAAGTCAGCGTAGACGTTTGATCCACCAGCAACTGCGCTCACGGCTCAACGCAAAAGTTCTCTTGGGAAAGCTAACTGTACTATACTAAAGTGGCGGTAGTGTAGACTCTACATTGTACAGCGTACTTACTATATATGGGTAAAGTGAACAAACATTCAAGAAATGGTCGAGTAGCATAACCTGTAAAGCTCTCGCGTGATGCCGAATCAGTCTGGGTTCGATTCCTACCATGAGCAAACAATTTATTTTTCTCAATTTGCTCATAAGCCATTTAATCGTGAGAGTTTATTCCTTATCCCCTATACCGCTGTATTGTGATGATCTGAATATACGCATACACTTTCCTACTTGACATCATTTAATATTTATATTAGGTTAAATTCACTCAAAAATATAGGTCGATATATTTTTTTAAGTAGAGTCATTTATTTTCTTGAATCGAGACTACGTTTTTTTTTAAGTCAAGAAAAAAAATCATCAATGGGAGAATTTTATGTCTTCCGTTAAGTAAGATTTGCATGATTCAAGAGAAGTTATTTTATTAAGTTAAGATTATAATTTATTTAAATCAAAATCAAAATTTTCTCATTCCAATAGACCGTTGTCTTGAGACAATAATGTAGTTTTCTCAAACTGAGAGTAAATGTTCTTCTGCCACGCAAAAAAATTTCTTGGTTTGAGATGTTGATATATATTGTGACAATTTACTATACTCACCAACCAAGACAGAAAAATATCTTATTTTGATAGTTTTTTTTACTTGGTTAGAAACAAAATAAATTTTACTTAAAATAAATATTCTTAAGCCAAGATTATTCAACTTGAATTAAAAATTATTCTTGATACAATATTTTTATGATATTAGTCGAAGAAAATGTTCTCGGATTAAAAAAATCCAATTACTCAGCCCAAGAATAAAAAAATGAAGGCAAAAATTATCTTGGGCCAAGTCAACCTTTTTTTCTGTGTATTCATGATTTTTATGCGTGTGTTTTGTTTAGGTTTTAAGTATCGGGTGACAGGAAACGTTCCAAGACCACTCAAACTTTATTTATATTTCTCTGAATACAAAGTAAAGAATTATTTATCTATTTATTTAAACTTTCTTATAATAAAATATATAATTTAATAATTATGTGCCACGACGATTTATTATTTAAATTATTGACTAAATATTGATAAGACGCAATAAGTTTTGTAAGATATTAATATATAATTTCCAATGAAATTTAAATGCGCGCCTATTTATATATCTCAAGTTCACTAATTAATTAACAGGTGGAGGCACCTGAGGCCGCTGAGGACATAACACTTCCCCCGTTAATGAAAATTCGACATATCGTTCGTCGAATTTTCGTCTCGTGTATAACGATATATAATGATATCGAATAACTAATTCTGAATGAAATATAAATCCTGCAAAAGGATTATCTATAAATAATACTATTACCGGTTGTTAAATCGTAGTCGCACATTTACAATAAGATTAATCATTTTTCATGACTTAAACTAACAATAAGTATTAACTCAGGTTATACATAATATTTACGTTTAGCCGTAGTACATGTAAGAATAATTTTACATAGATACTCATACATAGGTTTATCTGTTATATACACTTGTAATGTACCTTTCTCTGTCTCTCTTTTGTGTACAGAACTACGTATTTCTCAATTCATTATGGTCACGGTGTTTACATGTTAGCAAAAGTTTAATCGAGGCTATGAAGTATTGTACGGATCAACAAGGTAATATCTTTTATAGACTCTTTTGGAGAATTTTAATGAAAATTTTATTAAAGTTATATTCGGAAATTCTTATTACTTATGTTATATTATTCCAGATATGTTAATTTCAACTTGTTTGTATATACGACTTGGTACGTGGTGGGGTGAATTTGGTAGCTACATTTCATTATTCCAGGTTTCGGTAACTTTATAAGAACCTGTATAGTTACAATCAAGTTCGTCGGTTTTCGCGTCATTTACCAAAAATACCCAATCTCTTTAGGAAAACTTATTAGGGTTTACCCGACAGTCACAATATTCCTTTGATTTGAATTTAGCTCTGTCTGAATTTTCAGCAGCTTTTAATTGTGTTACTTGATTTATAATCGACAGACTAGAAATGAGCAATATTGTCTCTCTCTGTCAATATTCCCTTCCCAGTCTCCGAATACACAACAAGTAAGGTTGATTTTCTGATTCATTTCGTCAGCTTTTCAGGGTTTTTGTCAGGTTCATCGTCTGAGGAATAAACGTCATTTAAACGTCAGGAAAAGTATCATTGTCATTAAAAGGATTGGCAGGAAGGTTGGTTTTAACCGGATATAAGAAAACTAGATATTTATGACTACAAACATTTGTTGCTGATTCCGGAATATGTAAGTATAAATTAGTTTCACTTCTTTTAGATAATTTTAATGTTAGTACTTAAGCATGCATTTCTAGAATTTCTCTTTCATTTTTCACACATTTCAGGCGAGGACGTCCTCTCTGGCATCTCACGCATGGGGGACTCAAACCCCCACACGACCCGAGCTCGGTACATTAACTGCTGGGTGGTCCAACCACCCAAGGGACAGGGCTGATAAACCCTTCTGAAGAGGGCTGCCACTCATCCAACAACTCGTCTCCTTGGGAAGAGAGTACTGTCCTCGTTCGAGTCTCGCTTTCCGCCTCGACGTCAGGTCGGCGAGTCGTCGGGAAGGCATCTCTATCCTTCAGATATTTTCACAACGTGCCAAGGGTGGCCATAAACTTGCTGTTTACGCCACTATATTTGGAGGGGGTTGTCCAACAACCCCTGGGAGTTAATGCCATACTTTCTTTCACATTCTCTTTTTTTATTTTTTTTTTATTTTTTTTATCGTTCATGCCATTACTCAACCTACTATTTCCTATGAGTTCATCCTCAAGAAGTGGTTTCCCAAACTTTGTGTTCTCAGTGAATAATATATTAATTAATTTTATGCCAACGGGGTTTCGAGAGAGCGTATCAGCATTAGCGTTCAATCGACCTTCCCTATAATTGACTTCAGATTCATATTTCCGTACTTCAGCAACCAATGTAGGAGTTGAGATATAGGAATTTTTAATTCTATGAGCTCACACCAATGATTTATGATCTGTGACTTTCAGGAGTTCAGAGACAGGGTCAAGTCGTCTTATATTGTCATTGTTATGTGTCTGAATTACCCGTACAGTAGCCTGGTTATTAGTTGATGATTCCTGTGGTGGTCTATTATTGTTATGATTCCTCTTATCTTCATAATGATTGCTCGAAATTCTTATATGATTTGGGAACTACCGATGGAATATTGGTCAGGGTAAGGGTTATTACTACTATGGGAATGTATTTTAAAAAGTGAATTTCTTTGTTCTAACTCTTTTTCTAGTTCTACGGCAAGATCTACTGCTCGTGACAAAGTTAGGGGTTTTTGACTAGCAACCCACAATCCTAACTCTCCCCTAAGACCCCGTATAAAGCTATCTCGAGCTCCTTCTTGTGTACTAGCTAATAACCCGGTTCGTATTTCACCCAAATGCTTATCAATAATTACTTCCGACGTTCCTTGAATGATTTCGTTGAATTCTAGTAACGTAATCTACGATGGTTTCACCATCCATTTGATAAATATTCGAAAGTAATGATTGCCATTGAGATAGAGTTCTACTAGGCGCTAAAGCTCTTTTAAGATTCCCCGAAACCCCTTCAAATGTTAATCCCGACTGGTTTGAAATATATTTGCTGGCTTTGCCCTGTACGCGAGATTTTATCAACTGGGTTAAATACAATTTACCGGATGGATGTATTAGATTTACGGCTTGCTTACAAAGTTCGATAAAATTATTGACTGGCATATTATCCCCATTGAAGACGGGTATAAGGTTTATAGCATCTTTGATACTCAAAAATTGGGAATTACTTGTATGAATTAAGTTATTGGTAGCATAATTGTGTTCGTTATTTCCGTAACCCGTGAGTGCTGGTTCAATTGGTACGTGATTCGAATTATGAACTGGAGTTACCGGAATGCTAGGGGTTATCGAAGGGGAGGTGGTGGAAAAATTGTCATTATTAGTGTTCTGAATGTCAATAGAACCAATCACCACTTCATTGTTCACGTCTGAAATATGTTCGTCTGTATTCACTAAATTAGACATTTTCGTCTCAAATTATGATAATACTTCTATAGTCTAGATTCTATTTGATTACTATATTTAATATAGTAAGGAAATCCTATATCAAATTACAGTTGAACTTTAACTTATAATTATTAAGTTTATGGAATTGTAAATAATACAAAATAATGTAATGCGTACTTATTTCGACTGAAAGCTTATCTCTGATAGCAATTTAAAAATGTCAAATATCAAATAATCGCCAAATTTCATACATGAATAATTATAAACCTTCTTTGAAATATGTCTTAGTTTTAGCATAAATTAATAATTCATAAACGACTTACAGGTTGCAGAATTGATACAAATAAAATACCTTAAAAATAATCACTTTCCACCTTTCACTCGCGAAATTGCCCTTTTTATAATATCGCACTACACAATTTCACTTCACTAATATCTTCTGTCGGCACAAAGTTTCCTCGTAGATGACCCTTCGCAGTTAAATTGACCCTCTGAAATTGGAAGATCGCTGATGAACTTATTGGAACGCCGGAACAGATGCAGAATAATACACTCGATGATGCTTTTGAATTTCAAAACGCTGATGGACCAATCAGATTTTTGCAGAACGCTGTTGAATCTCCAGATTCGCGTTGATCCCAATTGATGTGACTATCCCACCGCTGTCACCAGTTGTTATGTCCTGAGAGGTTACTAGGATCGGAGCTGACGCCACCTCCTGGACAGTGGGCAGTTCGTTGTCACGCGGGACCAATTTTGAATTTGAAAAACAGTGATAAATTTATTGTTAACTATGATGATGATGGTAATGATTATTATTCAATGAAATAATTAAATTATGGATAAGAATAGATGTAATTGATAGAATAACTTTTATCTGAAGACTGAGTTTTATTATAAAGTGTAGATAAGATTTGATCAGTAATAACAGTTGTGCTCGTCAATAGTTCTCGGAGAGAAGTGAAGTTACATCAGAAGGCAGAGAGATCTGTGACGCTCCACTCTCCAACTTCTCCCCACTACTCTCATGTTCACACTCATGCTCATATATATATCTATATATATATTAAGGTGCTCCATTTGAAACGAAAATTTTTTTTTTTTTCAACGGACACAAGAAAATTTTGTTATTCATGTTAAGAGAAAATTTCCCTGAAAATTTCAGCTCTTAATTTTAATTTTAAGTACTTCCTATCGAGTATCAAAGTTTTCCCATTTAAAAAGCATGTAAATCGGATAACTTTTCTTTAAAATTACTATAATTTAGCCCGATTTTGAGCTATCGTTCTAAAACCAGTTTTTATTTGTAGAGTATTTGTTGCTTTTTAAAAGTGTATAAAACGGTTTTGGTCTAACTCGATCCACGTCGATTGTATCAGCTTCGAAAGACAATTTTTCACTTTTTTCATTTATTTTTGTTAATAGTGAAGAAACGGCTCATCTTACAAAAAATATGCATGAGACCAATCTTTTAGGAAATTTTGTCTTCTACAAAATTGCTGATAACACTTATATTGCTAAAGTCCACTGTTCATGAGATACATGCATTTTAACATTTTACAATAAAAAAAATTGTAAGCTTTCTATGGTACTAATCTTAAAAAAAAAAAATGTTCGTTTTAAATGGAGTACCCTACTATATATATATATATATATATATATATATATATATCTATGTTCTTTACCAAATACACTAATACATTTATACTTTATAATACGAATTCGAGATATAAGCTTACACATTTACGTTCTTTACTTTATCCATTCTACGATTTTACTTATTACTTATTTTATTTATATTCTATTTTCCTGTACTTGTTATGTCCTTAGTGGCCTCAGTTGCCTCCACCTGTTAATTAATTAGTGAACTTGATACATAAATAGGGGTGCGTAAGAGAGATCCGAACGAAAATGTAGCCACCGCAACGAATGCAAGAAAATTTAAAAGCAAAATTGGTCAATATCGAAATATATATGTTCAATAGCTTATATATTACACTAAATGAAATATAAATCGAAATAAAAACTTTAAATTGATATAACACTCACACTTCCATAGTCAAATGGGGTAATTGAACAAAAATCTAGTTACCAACATAAAGAAAACAAATAGTATGAATGACAAACTCTTTAAAGGTACCCTGGTAGCCAGACTTTGCTCTGCAAGTTCTGCAGTAAAACATTTTAGGCTAACTTAACGAGAAAGTTTCTGGCAAGCTTGGCTGGATTAATACTTTCCTTTAAATTGGCTTCAGAATATGGCAGCAGCTTGAATGTAACTTGACAGAAAAACTTGCCATCAATTTGAAGTGAAACTTTCAATCAACTTAACGTCATTGTCTGACAGTAACACTTGTAGTCAAATTGAATAAAAAGTTACAGATAATTGAAAGGTTAACTGAAAGGTAACTGCTTGCTCTCCAACACTTACCTTTAAGTTACCTTTTAGCTTGTAGTTAACTAACGGTTAGGGTGGCTATCAGGGAATTGTCCCTTTTTTGAAAAATTAAACTTAGATACTATGGAGACTATATAGAATATAGTCTCCATATTAGATACTTTTAAAGAGTTTGCCATTCATACTATTTGTTTTTTTCATGTTGGTAACTAGATTTTTGTGCAATTATCACATTTTACTATTGTAGTGTGTCTTATATTAATTTAAAGTTTTTATTTCGATTTGTACTTTATTCAGTGTAATATATAAGCTATTGAATGTATATATTTTGATATTGACCAATTGGGTAATTGCATGACTTTGATATTCATAAACTTTTGATATTTTTACATTCTATATAATTTTTTAAAATTTAAAAAAAAAAAAATTTTCGATTTTGTTCATAAAAATTTAAATAATTAAATAAACAAAAGTGGCCCTAAATTAAATAAAAGTCACGTGATGTAAAACGTGATGTGATTGGTGTGACATCATTGCGCTGTTTGTAGCGCGTATATTTGAATGAACAATAAGTCATGTATAATATTTTATAGAGCTAAAAAAATTAAAGTTTTTTTTTAATTTTAAGTTTTATACATCATATTCTTAATGCCAAATTTTACTGAAAATAATTAAAATTGAAATGAATTTTTGAGAAATGTTTTTCTAAATCTAAAGTGAATGTGTTTGGAGGTTATGAACATGTCAATGTTGTTATACTAAGACTTTTGAGAAACATCAGTTTGACAGTATAGTTAGTGATATCAACAAATCTATAAAAATGCCTCGATGAATGACACTGAAGTTAGCTGACAGACGACATTTTTTAACTTCAGCAACGAATATCTCGATAATGAAAGTCGATACAAAAGTTTTTAAGCGCGCAAATTGTTCGTATTTGAAAACTCTATCTGAGGCTAGTACCAGTTTTGGTTTTACATGAACCACTGGTTTATTATGATTAGAATAAATTATTAGCTAGTTCTCCTAGCACTATATCACTTTGAAATAACTAAGAAATTCATAATTTTACTTTTTACATATACATCTAGCCGAATATTTTTTTTTTTTTCGAAATTTCAATTTTACTTTCAGCATGCGATAATTAGTCAATAAATTATTTAATCGACAAAAAAAAAAACCCTCTTCTTCGTTTTGCCCAAATCTAGAAGAGGTTTATTATATACACAATTTTGACCAACAGATTTATTGATATAAATAAAAATATTTTTTTTAATGTCTTTGGAAGAGCATATGAAGTTGAACAATTATCAATATCAAAAAAATTAATATTCCTCTTTTTAATTAATCTGTAATCTAAGTGAGTTTATTTTTATTTTATTTTTTTTTAAGCTGTAGAAAAAAATATCCTCATTTAAATATTAAATTTATTTCAATCTGCATTTAATTTATAATTAATAGGTAAATTCATAAAATAATTCCTTCTATATCTATTTCCGCATATTTATAACCATATACAAATCATTTTTTTCAATTGATACGTATTAAAATAATAAATAATCATAGTTTTATCTGAGCAGGTGAAAATAAATAACATATATTAAAAAAATTAAACTGATTTAATTTTAAAAACATTTATACAACAATGAATCTTTTTTTTTTTATTTGATAATAATTATTATTCAAATTGATTTTTTCGTTTTTATCCACCTATCACATAAATCACAGTCATATATGAATGAATCACTACACATTTCTTCGAAGCCTTTATTTAAATAATCGAGACAACTGTAATGTGACCACTTATTGCATGTTCTACACATGATCCATCGGCGATCATCATTTAATTGTTCGAGGCCGCAAACTAAACATCGTTCTGTTACACTCATTGATTTTTGTAAGCATTCGATTATTAATTTATTTCGGAATTCTTCTGGATTAGACTTTTCGATTTTCAACAATTTTCCAAGTACAATTTGATGAATATAATGCAGTACAAATATTCCACAATTGTAGCTGTCAGTCTGGCAAGGATAATTAATTTTTTGAATTTCTCAACAAGTTATTGATGTTGGAAAAATTTTCTGATAGCACATTATAAAATTATTCAAAATATTTATATTGCAATCAGCTGCTGATCTCAACGAATCGAAATAAAATGCCTGTCCTTTAGTAATATTAACATAAAACAAAACCCAATGTTGGTTCTTTAAGTTAAGCGGAAAAAAAATAGCTTCTTTCTTAAGCCATTCGGTTTTTAAATTCACGAAGAAACTTCTTTTCACTTCTTGACATCCGCGTATTAAAATTATGCCACTAATTTCACACGACACGTAGGCTACTTTTTTATATGCAGATGAATGCCAAATTAAAAGATTAGCACAATAATCAATAGTGAAATTGAACAACCATTGTTGATTGTACAACCTAATGTAGTCATCGCCATGCAACCAAATTTCATTATCATTATTAATATTCTGTGTACAGGCCACAAAATATTGTCGAAGGAAATCAGGAGCGTAATAATAATCTTCTGTGCGGACAGTACCATTAGAATTAAAAACCAAAGAATTGAGCTGAATATTATTAACAGACTTTTTTAAGTTTTTTCCTTCTTGGTGAGATGATCTCGACTTTTTATAGGAGTCTGGTTTTTTGTTCCAGCCTTCTTCAGACAATGGATTGTCGGGTTCATCAACACTCTTTTTCCGTTTTTTTAACAATACCTTTGGCTTCTTAAGATTCAATTGCTTGTAAGCTGCCTGAACTGCTAAATAATTTGTGTCAATAAAACGCCCACATTTTACTTTTTCTTCATCTTCACTTTTAATTTGTTTGAAATGATTTTCTGCCGTAGCATTTGTGAAGTGATTTATTTTTTCTTGCTTGACGTTTATTTTTTTTTTTTGTTTTTTAATGATGGTGATGGTGACTTTGTAGTATGATACTCCAAAACGGTATATATGGTATTAAATGATCGATTAAATATTCAGCAGCTTCCAAACATTGAAAATTATTATCCGCTGAATATTTATCATTAGTTTTAGCTTCATCTTCAACTTTTTTTTTCACAGTTAATAAATCAATACGATAAGGACTGAATCTCATCACGCAATTTTCATCATCCTTTCCAGGCAATTCTATCCCGTCTTCATTTTCATCTATTTCCCTATCATAAATTATTTCTTCACTGCTCTTATCTTCAATCAACTTCTTCATAGCCTCTTCAAGCTTTTTAGTTTTTCTTGGGTACAAAATAATAATAAATAATAATTCTATTTTTGCTTTTAATGTCTCATAGTTATTGCAATGAACAAGGACAGCAACAGATTCCAATAAAATAAAAATTTTTATTTTATCAATTTTTTTTTTTTTTTAGGTAACGTGAAACCATTTTCATTAAGTGAGAATAGCAAAAATAAAGTGGTAAAATTTTTTCCGGCAATGATTCATTAGATGTAATAACGTTGTAAGTCATTTTTAGATAGTCGGACACAGAACAATCATTCCAAGCTTTCATCACTGCATTGATACTCGCCTAAGACCAATCAGTGATAACAGCCTTAAATGGTGGGAAATTTAAATTGTAAGTGACCCACATATTTCTAAAAAAACCAAGAAATTCACCAATGGAAGACGCAGTTTGGTCATTTGTTATCATCTCTAGTATAGGATAGATTTTATGATTGATATTGACAACGCCAGCATAGTAATATATTCTCTTGGACTCATCATATGGCTTACGAACAACTGACCCAGTTGCATCGAAATATAGAAATAAATCAGGGTAAGACCGTAACAAAGCTCTTTGTTCATCGACTCCAAGATAAACAGTGAATGGTGTTTTGAATTGACGGATATATGGGTGATTATATTTTGCTTCAGCGATCTTTAATAAAATGTCAACACTAGCATTGGGATGAAGATCATTCTTACCCAGTTTTTCCGATTTAGTCTTCTGTATTACATTATCAGAATGGGAAAACTGATAATTATTTTCTTCTGATGCTAGCTTTTCATCTATTTCTCTGATGATTTCGCTACGGATTGTACTTGGATTAGCATGGTGTAATCTTCGTGCGATTGTCGCTCGTCTGTTTCCTCGTAGTTGGTAGCATAATGGTACAGTATGGTTGGACAAATCAGTCGTGGAATAGACATGTACATTAACATTAAGACCCGCAATCTCACCATGGAATTTAAAATTAATGTTGCAGTTTGGTTGTTTGCAAGTTGCATAATCTCTGAAATAAACACTTTTACCATGTTTCAGGCCATGAAAAATTAAAACACATGTAATGTTCAGTTGCTTGGGCAATACGGAACGGAGACAAGTATGAAATAAATCGGATGATAACATAGTATCCACAAAAATATTACTTATTGGAATTGTCAATGAATCGACGTATTCATAAGTATTTGTAAATTTCTTACATGTTTCCCTGATTAAATTAGCGTTTTCCTCCGTTTTTACTAACTCATCAGATGGTATTGACAATCCACTTAATTGACGTGTTAACTCTGCTTCCGCAGTATTTTTATCAGCAACTTTCTTAGGATGTTCCTCAGTAACTTCTTTAGTATCAGTGACTGTCGATTTATTAATTGAATTACTCTGTCGAAGTAACAACTTTTCTCGAATGTTATCAGCAAAATTATTTTAATTTTTAAACCACTGAAAATACAAATTAACTTTGAATTTGCCAATAAATTGTTTTCTTAAAGCAAAATGACTACAAAGTTTTCTGACTAATGTTTTATTAGTTATCGGGCCATTTTCCAGTTCTCCAATGCTCGTCGTATATTTCAAAATAGCATCAGAAACTTCTGAGGCATTAAATTTCATTTTTTTTTCAATTTATTTTTGTAATTAAATATCAATCTTTGAAAAAGTATCAATACTTTGTCTACTATTTCCATTTGAAGCTATAACTGCATTGAATAAGTTAAAATATTTAAAAAAAAAAAAACCGACAGTAGCGCCATTATAACTGTTGACATATCGATATATAGTTGCCATTTAGACGAATTTTGGCGGGATATATGAAATTTTAAAAAGAAAAAAAAATTTTTCTTTGAATTTGAAACAATCGAATTAAACAAAAGTCGTAAAAATTCATTTATTCTAATATAAAACTATGATTATTTATTATTTTAATACGTATTAATTGAAAAAAAATGATTTGTATATGGTTATCAATATGCGGAAATAGATATAGAAGGAATTATTTTATGAATTGACCTATTAATTATAAATTAAATGCAGATTAAAATAAATTTAATATTTAAATGAGGATATTTTTTTCTACAGCTTAAAAAAAAATAAAATAAAAATAAACTCACTTAGATTACAGATTAATTAAAAAGAGGAATATTAATTTTTTTGATATTGGGGGCTAGAGGGAGAATGCACAGAATGATAAGAGAAATATATAAAAAAACATATTGTAAGGTGAAAGTGGGAAAATGAAGGCTGACAAAAGAATTTATAACAAGAAAAGGGGTAAGACAAGGGTGTGCGATGAGTGGAGCGGTATATGGCATAGATATTGATGACCTAGAAAAGACGATGGAAGAGAAGAAGAGAGGAGGGACAATGATTGGGAACCAACGAATACATGCTATGAAATATGCGGATGATGTGGCGCTAGTTGCGGACACAGAAGAAGAGCTAAGAAGGATGTTTAAAGAACTGGAAAGATACACAGAAGAGAATAAGATGGAGGTGAACGTGAAAAAAACAAAAATTTTAATATGCAGAAATGGAGGGAGAAAAAAGAAGGGAAAGAAATGGATGTATAAAGGAAGTGAGGTAGAAGAAGTCAAAGAGTTTAAATATCTTGGGTACCGTTTCACCACAAGGAATAGCGCAGGGAAACAAAAGCAGGAACTAGCACAAAAAGCGCAAAAGGCCACAAATGCAGTATGGGGAGTGATAAAAAGGAGCAAAAGAAATAGCATGAGGGACAGGATGTACCCGATGAACACTGTGGCAAGAACGGTAGCTTTGTACGGAGTGGAGGCTCTGCAAAATGGCATTAGGAGTAAGAAGGGATACACCAGAATATATCTGGAGGGACGAGATGGGAGTAGAAAAAGTGGATGTAATATTAAAAGAGAGAGCAGTAAGATACATGAAGGATTGTATGATGATGGAAAAGGAGAGATGGCCAAGGATAGCACTGAAAGAAGAAATGAGAGGGATTATGAACAGGTGCCCGACGAAATGGGGGAAGATGGTGGAGGTAGCGCTAAAAAAAATGGAATGCGAGGAGGTGATAGAGATGATCTACAGGGAAGTGGGAGTAGAGGAAATAGAGGAAAGGCTGAACGAGGGAATTAAGAAAATGAGAGAGAAAGTGAAAAAGGAGGACGAAGACGCGATAAACAAATCAACGTATAGTGCAATGTATAAAAAAATAAGATTAGATAAGGAAGAAGATAATTACTGGAAAAAAGATAATGTAAGAGGGGAGGACAAGGAGATGTGGGCGAGGATAAGGTGTGGAAATTTGGGAAGAGCAGGCAAAAAAGGGTACACGGACTGGAGCTGTAGAGGGTGTGGGAAAGAGGAGGAAACGTTGATACACCTTCTGAAATGTGAAGGAATATATAAGGAGGTGGAGAAGGAAAAAGAGCTGCTAGAAGAGTGGAGAGGGCTAGAGGATAAAAAAGTAGAAGAAACGTTGATAGCAAAATTAAAAGGAGAGATTGACATAAAATTATGCACGGTCTTCAAGAGAATTGAAGAAATTTTGAGGTCAACTCAGGGTTACGGAGCGTGGTGCAAGCGGGATACCAAGACTGCGACGTGCAAAAAACAAAAGAAGCTAAAAACAAATAAATAATAGAAGTTAGAAAGTAAGAAAGAAATAATATATATAACGAAATAAAAAATTTATCAAATGAAAATACTATTTATGTAAAAATTTGTAAAAGACTTAATAGTTGTGCAAATAAAACTATTTTATTATTATAATTTTTTTGATATTGATAATTATTCAACTTCATATGCTCTTCCAAAGACATTAAAAAAAATATTTTTATTTATATCATTAAATCTGTTGGTCAAAATTGTGTATATAATAAACCTCTTCTAGATTTGGGCAAAACGAAGAAGAGGTTTTTTTTTTTTTGTCGATTAAATAATTTATTGACTAATTATCGCATGCTGAAAGTAAAATTGAAATTTCGAAAAAAAAAAAATCCTCGGCTAGATGTATACGTAAAAAGTAAAATTATGAATTTCCTAGTTATTTCAAAGTGATATAGTGCTAGGAGAACTAGCTAATAATTTATTCTAATCATAATAAACCAGTGGTTCATGTAAAACCAAAACTGGTACTAGCCTCAGATAGAGTTTTCAAATACGAACAATTTGCGCGCTTAAAAACTTTTGTATCGACTTTCATTATCGAGATATTCGTTGCTGAAGTTGAAATATGTCGTCTGTCTGCTAACTTCAGGGTCATCTCGATGAAAAGTGGATCCTGATTTTAGTGAAGCACGGTCTGATAATTTACCACGAGTTGATGCATTCATGGTCGCAAATTTTTCCTGATGTGGATTTACCAGTATTTCTACACGTTGGAACTATACACCAATAAAACTCTTTTTTTAACGACATTTCGAATAATTTAATAATTTTATTTTATTATAAACAACACTACCAGATGTTTTTTTAATCAAGCACAACTCAACACAACAACTGTTTACATTTGCTACGTGCTTGCAGAGAGATTGGCGCTTAAAATTTCAAATGTAATAAGCATCGTGACGTCACATACACGAGATGGAGCTACTTATTCATTTAAATATCGGCTTTTTCTTATTTATTAAATTATTTAAATTTTTATGAACAGAATCGAAAATTTTTTTTTCAAAAATTAAAAAAAATTATATAGAATGTAAAAATATCAAAAGTTTATGAATATCAAAATCATGCAAATACCCAATTTGGCATTTAAATTTTCTTGCATTTGTTGCGTTGACTACATTTTCGTTCGGACCTCTCTTATGCATCCATAAATAGGCGCGCATTTAAATTTCATTTGAAATTATATATTAATATCTTACAAAACTTATTGCGTCTTATCAATATTTAGTCAATAATTTAAATAATAAATCGTCGTGGCACATAATTATTAAATTATATATTTTATTATAAGAAAGTTTAAATAAATAGATAAATAATTCTTTATTTTGTATTCAGAGAAATATAAATAAAGTTTGAGTGGTCTTGGAACGTTTCCTGTCACCCGATACTTAAAACCTAAACAAAACACACGCATAAAAATCATGAATAGGCCCTTGTTCTACAGTTAACAGTAAATATGGTAATAAACAAATGCACACTCTATAAACAAATAAGAAAAAGAAATATATAATAAATAAATGTTACTTACAAATGAAAACCGTATCATAAGAACTTAACTATTATTGTTAATATATTAAATATATTAAATAAAGAGTGACTCGTATAATAAATAAATTAATGACAATTATATCCTTACCACAATTGAATAAAAAATATGGCAGGGTTATTTTTGAGCTTATCGTAATGTTCACTTTAGATTATTTCATACAAGCTACGTTTTAAAAAAAAATTTCTGAGAATTTAATTCCGGTGAAGTCGATAATAACGATGTTTCATTGTATATGGTAAGCCACCGTTCACACTTAGAATATTAAAATGATCAATGTCTGATCGGTATTAGTAAATATAAATATATTATTATTTTGTGTTTTTTTTTTTTTTTTTTTTCTATTATTATTATTATTATTGTCCAAGAGTCTACATCAAAAATACAGACTATCAACCAAAGGTATTAACTTCCCTTATTAATAGAAACAATTTAAAACGATTAAAAAAATTTTTTTTTAATACTTTTTAATGCTTTTGAATACTTTTGAATCACCTTTCTGATGGGCATTTAACATTGCAAATCATTTCGAATCGTTTCTTTTAATCAGGGTATAGGCGATTGTTACAAAGCAAAACTAATAGGATTGTAAAAGATCAAAAGTTTACTTCAAAATCCATAATAATGTAGTTCTTTCCCTACAGTCTAGTCAAAAAGTTATGGATCACTACCCATGTATCGCGCACCTGCGGAGCTAACGTTATAGTCCGTATTTTTTTGACTAGACTGTACTTTAATACTACTGTATTCCATATACAAATACGCTCACGCTATGATAAATTAGTCTGTTTGAAAATCTGGCAACGTCGCATATTTATTCTCTTACTCGCCTTGTACAGCCGAGACTCATTTACAGTTTATACACATGGTATAAACGTAAACATTCAATTAAATTATTTTGGTGGTTATTTAAATAATAAAACTAAGTATGGGAGACCAAGTACGTTATAAGGAAAAATTCTTCACTCGATGAAAATTTATAATTTTAAATTTGATTCAACTAATTAAAGTTTTAATTAACTATAATTAAATTATTTAATTAATTAAATTGTCAAAATTGAGAAGCTGTAGCTACTTGTAGTCATTAATTTATTCATTGATTTTTTTTTTTTGTAAATAAATCGTTGCATTTTATTGATAACTATTAATGAAAAATATATAATTATTTATCCACTAATATTATTCCCGACATTTTATTATATGAATTTAGCCGTTTTGTATTTTTGCGCTTTCTACCCATTGCAACGTTGCCGCTTCATTTACTCGCGACTGTTTCTTCGATCCCCTCCACTAAAACTAATCCTCGAAATGGTTAACTTATTTCAATTTTTTATACAAACTACGTGGTAAATAATTCTAATTTTTTTTTTTTTTTAAATGTTCTAAATATATTTTTCTTCATTATACTAGTTTTTCGTTAAAACGGTGAAATTCCGTCAAGGAAAAAACTGTAAAGTTTGTCATTTTCCCACGCTTCTCCCATGCTACATGTACAAAAAACAAACTTTAATTGCAAATATCTTTTTTTAGACGTGGTGAATCGGCTCTAAATATCAACAGCTTGTGTATTATACGTTTAAATACTTATATTCAAAGTTTGGAAGATTTCTTGAATTTTTGCTTGCACGACCCAACTACCTCAAGATTGAATAAGTCCAATCGGCTATCCCGCTGATTCCTACCGAGTATATATTCTTGATATCACCCAGCAAGCTTGCTATCGTCCATAAATTAATCTCGTAAATAAATACAGCTTCCAACATGATCATGCTCATTTTCGGTATGATATCGTTACTCTCACCACTAAATTTAACGGTATTCTTTTATAACTCGAACTATATGCTATATGGTTACTTATCAGTTTAATCTTACTTTGTTAGTGTATCAGTATAATTGAAAAGTATCGAAGTATAATCGATTTTAAATTATTATCTTAACCCCAACTGATGTTATTATTAATTAGAATTTACTTCGTCCAAGATTATGATACTGTTAAAAAATATTTTATAAAACGAAATTAATTTCAAGTTTTCAACTTTATATTAATTATATTTATTTTATTGAAATCGTACTAATTTAGTGAACTATTAAAGAATGATTGCGTGATTTCACTTTTTTTTTACTCTGAACGACCTCTTTTGGAACTTCGATTCAACCTTTTCTTGATTATTATCATATGATCGACAGAGATAATGATTGTTAATCATTCTCTATTGACTGTGATCATTAACTTCTACAACATATGCTTATTTAGACCGTTATCAAATCGTGAAAAAATAAATAATCAAGCTACAAGCGGCAACTGTCATGGTGACTATATTTTTACCTTTCCGATAAATCTAATTCTATAGTTAGTCTTTTTAAAGCGACGATTTAGTGAAAGTTGATAACCAGCTTACTTTCGCGTTTCACTCTTCCTTGGTGTCTGAAAATTTTTTTCGATCATGTATAAGCGCGTTTTATATTCATTTTTTTTTATATTTTGGTTATTTAATAAAATTAAAAATTTTTAAATAATTATAAATTATAAATTCGATAAGAAAATCACAATTTCATAAGTAAAATTAGTATCAAAATACTATGATTTAGTATCTCAAGTTTGTGTAATAAATAATAAATTTCTATTTTATCGAATGATTGTCATCGTGCATTGGACAGAATTTAATTCAAGCTCATGAACATGATGAAGTTTAAATCACTCTTTCGAAGAGGACAACAAAGCCACTCGCAACAACAACTCACTAGAGATTTACGTCAGCATCAGCCAACGGGTTACTTACACCATCAGCAAATGGCACAAACAGAATTGCAGCATCAAGCTTCAAATTTATCAACGATTGAGAAAAAGACTGATAATTCGCAGGCCGATTCGTGGTTAGCAAATAAAGGAACCGTTAATGTTGGATCTCAGAAACATACAAAAAGCACTATGAAACGTTCGAAGATACAAGAGCTAGAGCGAGAACTTGAATTTTTACATAAAGAACGGATGAAACTTGAAATTCACTTACGAGAAGTTACGGCTAATGGAGAAAAACTTCATGAACTCCGTAAAGAACTCTCTTGTCTTAAGGTATTAGAAATTTGTCATTTTTTTTTTTTTTTTCGATTCATTAGCTTCTATTAATTCAATCAAGCACATCTATTACGTTTTCAATTTTTATGTCAGAGATTAAATTATTTGTACAACAGTTACAAATACTTCGATGAATATATTATTTTCAATTTTATGAAACTAAATAATTATTCATTATAAAACTGATTTTTTTCTTGCATTTTTTGAATTTGTTTTCATGTTGATTACAGTAAATAAACATATTATTGAAAAATTAAGATTTGAGTAGAAATTAGTTGCATTAAAAAAAAAAAAAAAAAAAAAAACTATGAAGCCCGATGTTGTTTTCCCGATTTAGTTTCCTAATCACGAATGTAAATATATATATATATATATATATATATATATATATATATATATATATATATATATATGTGTGGTATGTGTGTGTGTGTGTGTGTGTGTTGGTGCTCTTTCCACATATGTCGCGTCATCAATGGAATTGAGAGTGTGTTGTGAATGTGGGCGAAATGAAAAAACGTTATTTATTACCTATCGTAACGGTAAATTTAATGAGAATTTTGGTCGATTTATTTTACAGTTATTTATTGTAATTTTATTTATAAACATATATATATATATATATATATATATATATATATATATATATATATATATATATATATACGTATGTATGTATGTATGTATGTATGTACATATATTGTTGATTGTTGATAATAAAATGTAAAATCTAATATCAGTTATACTGTCCGTTTATATGTCGACATGAACATAACCCTGAATTCATTGATTTCATAAGACTACTTAAACTTTTATTATTTGTATGAAATTCATCTGAATTTTTATAAAAAATATTAACAAATGTGATATGAGTGAAATTGATAATATTTACTTTCAACATATCTACTAATGCACTAATATTTCTGTTTTTGATAGGAACAACACAGTTTAGAAGTAGAGAGGTTAACCCAAGATAATCAAGTTTTACGTGCTCGTCTTCGTGATGTTGCTCATTCTCCTTTATCAGACTCTGAAAAACAACAATTACTACTGGACGCTTCCAGATTACACAGCTCAACTTCTGTTTCTATTTCAATGGCTCATCACGACGTGGGTGCATCAACAACAAACACTACATCTGATGATCCAAGATGTACTACTCCTGAATGGGATAAACATTCTTCGAGTTCTTTTTCTGAAATGTCTGTTGCTTGTCTTCAAGATAGAATTCTTCAAATGGAGGAAACTCATTATTCGACTAATGAGGAATTACAAGCAACTATACAAGAGTTAAGTGATTTACAAGCTCAATTGACAGAACTTCAAACTGACAATGAAAGACTTACCGAGGAAAAAGGTGTACTTCTGGAATCACTTTGTAGACAAACAGAAAAATTAGAAGATTCACGAGGTAAAGTTGATACACTTCAAGGGCTTTTGTTAAAAGAAGAAAAATTAAAAGATTCGTCGAATGGTTACAATACCGAAAGAGAACAAAAACTTGTAGATTTATTAAAGGTAAAAATTTTTTAAATATTAATTTTCAATTCTTTATAATACTAATAAATTTAATTTAAATTTAGAGTGCACAAGAAGAACGAGAGTCTTTACTTTGTAAACAAGAAGAATTAACTTCAGAATTAAAATGTTTACGTCAATCTGCTGAGATGAGCGCCAATGAATTAGAACGTTCAGTAAAGCATGTTCATCATCTCGAGTTAGTAATAGATACTAGCAATATAGAAAAAAAACAACTCAGTTCAGAACTAATAGAAGTCAAACAAGAAAGTGCCAATAAAAGTCTTGAAATTAATAGACTTGTAACTTTATTGGAAAATGCTCGTTCTAAAATTGAAGAATTAAAGTTATCAAAACAAATTGAAACTAAAAGTGAAGCTGATGAATTACTTGATACTGTAAGGCGAGAAAAAGACACCCTTGAGACACAAGCTGCTGCGCTACAAGAACAATTAGCTCGTTCTCATTGCGATCACGGACGGCTGAGAGACCAATATTCACAATTACAAGAAGAATTTAAAGTACATCTATTATTTTCATTTTTATTCAAAATTAATTTATTAATTAAATAACTGTTTTGCATAAATTTTCATAGGTCACCCGTAATAACGCTAAATCTTCTATCGATGATTTAGAATATCGCTTAAGTCAATTAAAAGATGAGCGAATATCAGTTAATACAGAACTACAACTAATTCGAAACTCATTAGTCGAGTTGCAAACTCAGTGTCAAAGGCATTTAGAAGATAAACGAGAACTAAAAGCTGCGTTGAGTGAAGCTCAGCGACGAGAACGAGAAGCACAACTTCATTACTATGATTTAGAACAAGCGCTTACTAATGAACGAAAATTACGACAAGAAAAGAATGTTGAGTGGGAGCAATTTCAAAATGATTTATTAATGACTGTTCGTGTCGCAAATGATTTTAAGACAGAAGCCCAATCTGAACTTGAACGTGTACTTATGGAAAACAAGACGCTACGAGATAAATTGAGATCACTTGAAGCTCAACTGGAAAAGCTTAGCAACGGTATGTCTGTAACTAAATTTAAATATTTTATTTTCTTCTGAAACCAATAAAGTATCACCTAGTAGCTAGAATGGGATTTGAATTTCTAAAAAATAATAAAATAAATAATATGGGTCATTCTACCAAATAAAGTTATTTTTACGGGGTGACCCTCACCGATTTGGTTCAAACTTTGTGGAACCGTTCTATATATTAAAAAAAAAAAAAAAATTCTTTGAAAATTTAAGCCCTTAATATACAGTCGTTTTAAAGTTATGATTTTTTGAATTTTTGAAGAAAGGTTTTTTTTTTTCTTACACTTTTTCATTAATTTCTTTAAGCACAGAAATTATTTATAAAAATGAGCACATGACAGTTACTTTTTTAGGAAAAATTCTCAGCTTTTCAATAAAAATATTCACGTCAAATTTTAAGAAGAGCCTTCAAAATTCAATTAAAATAGAAAAAACGATTTTTATGACTGTGCGGCGCTTGATACATCTAATTGGTAACACGACAATTGATCTAATGCCAAAATACCCGCGACAAAATACTCGACGACAAAATACCCGCTGCCAAAATAACCGCAAACCAAAACACCCGTGACAAAATACCCACGACAAAAAACCCGAAAATTGAAATATTTTACGTTATTAATAAATGTATCTATCATTTTGAATGCATATATTACTTGATAAAATACTCAATTTGACTTACCAGTGGTTCTGTTGGGAAGTGACACGCGTTAATATCACCAGAGAAAATATCCCCGCAACATAATATCCTCATGACGAAATATTTTTAAACAAAATATCTACATGACAAAACATTTCTAAAAGAATGACTCAATGGTAAAATAATCGAAAAAAAAATCTGCGATAAAAGGGCACAATATTATTGCAAGCGTGTGCATTTACATATTTTTGTATTTACACACACAAAACGCGTGAAAAAAGGGCATGTACTATTGCATGTGTGTGCATTAATGTATTTCAGTAATTGCAAACGCACAAAACCCGTGGAAAAATGGCACAATACTATTACAAGTCTGTGTATTATTTTTCAAAATTTGAGCACATTTCGTTAATTTCACACAATTATTTAATTATCTTTTTGATTTTTTAAGATATTCCACATCTATAAGTATCTTATTTATAGATATTTTGCCTTGCGAATATTTTGTCACGGCTATTTTGGCAGCGGGTATTGTGTCGTCGGGTGTTTTGATTCACGGTTATTTTGTCGCGGGTATTTTGTGGTGGGTATTTTTGTTTCCGGGTATTTTGTCGCGGGTATGATGTCGTCGGGTCAAATGTTATGCAGCCATCTAATTTAATTTTTTTTTCTGAAAGCTGAGACTTTTTCTCACAAAATATGTAATTTTCACGATGAGCATATTTTTGGCATAAACAAAATTGAATAAAATATAAACTTTTTATGGTTAAAAAACTTTAAGTTCTAACTTTTTTGAAGATGTTGACACATTTTTAATACAAACATATCCTAGGCTATCAATAAAAAAATTTTTTCAAAAATTAAAAATATCATAACTGAAACGGCTGCAAATTAAGGGTTCAAATTTTCAGAGAATTTTTTTTTTAATGTATAGAACGGCTATACAAAGTTTGATAGAAATCGGTGAGGGTCACTCCGCAAAAATAATTTTATTTGGTGGAATGACCCATACATATGTAATTTCAACGTACTATAAGTTTATAAAAAATGTTATCTGGTGGCCATAATACAGTTCTCTTCCATGGGAAAGAAGTAAACTTTTGCTAAAGCAAACTGTGCTATTAGGGATGCTTTTAAATAATTGCTAGAAAAACTTTTACGATTACGTAAAATTCATGTTTAACGTCCTTATGGTGTAGTTCCATTTGTTAAGCAGTATCAACCTTGATAGTCAAGCTGACAGCAAACTAACGACAATCTACTGCAGTAACTTGTCAGCAAGTTCACCGCGGAAATTGGCATTTATATAAATTGACCGCAACTGGTTCGCCAAGTTTCTAAGAAAGTTGATAGCAACTTGGAGGAACACTTACAAAAGCTGAAAATTGTCATCAATTTAAGCTCCACTTACTTAGCCCCTTATTATAAATTGCTCAGATTTATTCTAATTGCAATCGTTTGTTGATTGCTTATCGGTCAATGTTGGTCTATTAAAGTTTTTTGTTGACTAATTGTTTATTTAAAAACAAAAATTAATAAAATTCAGACTATAATTTTCTCCATTGAACCCCTCTACTTCGATATTTTTTCAATTTTTTCATTTGAATCGCTGGAAAATCCTTTATTCAGGATTGCCAATTCATTTATATTATTATTCATAGAATAACGTTAATTAAGTAATGTTATTATAAAAAATTAATGCTCATTGTAAGGATATTCCCTAATAGCACAGTTTGCTTAGCAAAACTTTACTTTACAAAAGTTTTCTTAAAATTTTTGTCAAATGTCTGTCAACTTCGGGCTATTCCGTTTTTGACGGTAATTTGCATAAAACTTGCTATATAATTTGACGTAAATTTACTACTCGAATCCGAATGCAAATTTATTTTAAAAGTCATATACAAATTACCGTTTTTTTCGATAATTGAAAATTGAAAAAAATTTTTTTTTCACTATAAATTATTATCCGTACCGATTTTTGACACTGTACACTTGTTTTTCTTACATATTAGAAATTGATTTCGATATTTTTTTGTTCTTAGTAGGGATTTCAAAGCATTAAGCAAAAGTTAATGCTATTTATAAGCAATTACAATAAATGTTTGAGAAGTAACTACTTTAAAGCAAAAGAAACATTAGATTTGGTATACAATCCAGCTAAGATCATTACAGGAGCTCAAAAATATCATATAATTATTCGATAAAGTGACGAAACTGTATTACAAACGTTTTTAATTATTTCCGTGTTCTTTCAAAAATTTTACATTAACGATTGTTTTATGAAATAGAGTACTCCTTAGTTAATATAGCTCCGTCACTTTATCGAATAATTATATAATATTTTTGAGCTCCTGTAATGATCTTAGCTGGATTGTATACCAAATCTAATGTTTTCTTTTGCTTTGAAGTAGTTACTTCTCAAACATTTATTGTAATTGCTTATAAATAGCATTAACTTTTGCTTACTGCATTGAAATCCCTACTAAGAACAAAAAAATATCGAAATCAATTTTTAATATGTAAGAAAAATAAGTGTACAGTGTCAAAAATCGGTACGGATAATAATTTATAGTGAAAAAAAAAATTTTTTTCAATTTTCAATAATCGAAAAAAAATAGTAGCCACGGAGGTCCCATGACCGGAACCACCTGAAAAGTTGTGGAATAGATAGTAGTTTGTTGTCACAAATTTTCAGGAAAATCAAAATATGCATGATTTTCAGAAAACGACTAAAGTTTTAAAACTCAAAAATAACGCGGAAAAATTTTTCTAAAAAATTATTTGTATTTTTTTTACTAAAAGTACATGGAATAACGAAACTTTTTTATCCTCTGAGTTTTTTTATTTAAACCATTTTTCAAAAAGTTATAAGCAAAAAACCATGAAAAGAGCGGTTTTTTGAAAATTTCATCTTTTGAAAAAATGATCAAAAAAATTTCAAAATTTAGGAGGATGATTTTTTTGGTGAGTTCTAAAAAATATCAAAAAATTACGGAAATTAAAAATTAAAATTCTTAAAACCATCCGATTTGGCGTGGAATGCCCCATATATTGTAACGAATGTGAAACTGATGTTTTAAAATATTTGAATAACTAGAAAACAAATGCCTCCTTCTCTTGTTTTATAGATACACGACTAAAGTCATTCAGTCTTATATTGACAACTAAACAGCATACATCTGTATTCAATATAGTCTAGTCGAGAAGATGAAAACCTGCGAAAAATAGTTACAAGTCCCCTAAAAATATGGTTGAGGGCTTAAACGATCCGGAATGGCGTCCAGAAAAAAGCGTTTTTTGGATTTTTTTTGCAAAAGAAAATTACAATTGTTATTAACAAAAAACCGTTAAAAAAATTAGCTGTCCAGCTTTTTGGCAAAATCTCAAAAAGTATAAGTGATAGCTCAAATATTAAAAAAGTTTCTGAAAGAGCAGAAAATTTGAGTACTAAAGTTCTCGACTCCCCGAATTGTAGCTCCAATATTTATAATTTTTATTTAACGTTGAAAATCGGCTTTTGCGCGGCAGTTGAGGCGCATGCGCGCGCCGCTGCTCTAGTGAGCGTAGTTGTTAAATAATTTTTTTATGCAATTAAATATTAATTAAAAAATTTGAAAAAATTCTGGTGTCATCTAAACACTTCAAAGAATCTAATTCCGCGGTACTAAAAGTTGTATCACCAATTTTCAAAAAGTTATTCGATTGTTAATTAACATTTTTTTTACGGGTATGTGTTTGGGAATTTATTTAAATTATTTTCTATTTTTACTCGCATTTTAAGATTCTAAAATCACATAAACAAATAAAAGTTAAAAATATAAAAAAAATATATTTGAATAGTTTAATAATCAGGTAACAAAAAAATCTTGAAGCATATTTGTCATAACATTATTTGTTTATGAGATATAAGCATTGTAAGAAATAGAAAATGCTTATTTTTATAAATAAATGCGTGTAGTTAGAGAACTATAACAGATAAACGTTAGGTTAAAACTTGATAAGAAAGCTTAACTCATACTGTATAAAAACGACTTGAAGTTTGAAAAGTGTTTCTACAATAGTTGCAAAGTTACAGCAATTTGTTTGTTGACAAATCGAGTCAGTGCTTGGACTTTGTCGTGCTCCAAAGTCCAAATGTTTTTTAAAAAATTGAAAAAAAAATTTTTTGCCATATTGTTGCAGGTTGCTGTTTTTTTCATTTTTTTATGTTCTCGAAAAAAATTGAAATGAAAAAAAAAATTGTTAATAACTGTTACGTTTTGGGAAATTATCCCAAATTAATTAAAAATAAAAATTATTTTTAATTATTTAATTTTATCCAGGTTTGTCCTCGTTAGAGTGTCTATAGACCCCCGGTGGGCCGTGGTCGTCGATTATTTTATTAATTATTAATTTTTAATTGTTTTTCGCAATTTAAAAATATTTTCGATGCCGGTTCCAAATCCGTATAATTATTTTTACAATAACAGGTGAATGGTAGGAAAATCGGCAAGAAACCTGAAGGAAACCCGAACTGCTGTTGAGCGCTCAGAGTTATAGGACAGGGTGGAACAGCTGATAAGCGCTCGCCCCTGGGTGGTAGTAATGTTATGGACAGGCCATGGTGAAGGTGAAAATATTGGGGGTGCCAATCGGCACCCCAAAATAAGGTTGAATTAATTTAAGATTAATTATAATTTATTAATTATGGCTGGAGAGCAGAGGTTTGAGCTCCATGAGCTCTCTCGTAAGACTGACTATTTAGTCATTAAAAAAAATATAATAGAGTCAACAGAGTTGACAAAATGTTGACGCTGCATCTCAGGTTCCCTGTGAGAGAATCGTCGTGGCCCGGGTCTCATGCATCGTCATCTGTTTTGACTACCCGCGAGCCACGGCGACTCTCTTATCATAACCGATTTCCGTTACATCGAATTAAATTAATGTATGAAAAATAATCAATTTAATTTAATCAATAAAATATTACGGGAACGTAACATAACAAATTTTTAAATAAATAAATGAATAAATTTTTGACAAAAAAAATTTTTTTTTTACCATTATATGTAGAAATGCAAATTATGATTTTTAAAACAAAAACGATTCCTTAGTTATTTATTTAAATAATCAAAATATGAGAAAAACGATTATAAACATTAAGATATTGTTTTTAAGGAAAATTTTTTTTTTTTTTTTTTAAATCATTATTTTCTTAAGCTAACAATATGGTGAAAAAAAATATTTAATTAATCCATTTGTTCATAAAAAATTTATCAACAAATGGCATGAAAAAATTAAAAAATTCATCATGTAATGCCTAACAAGGATATGAAATCAGTAATAGCTTAAAATTGAAAAAAAAAATTATTTAACATACATTACTTAAATTTTTAATTTTTTTGTTACTTCAAAAATTAATAACTAATGAAATAAAAATATTTTATAAACTTTTATTACTTCATCTTGTCTAGTATGTTTATAAAAAGGGCTCCTAGATACAAAAAATTTATAGATTAATTATTTAAACTTTTACACCGCCTTTTATGACAACACATACCCGTAAAAAAATGTTAATTAACAATCGAATAACTTTTTGAAAATTGGTGATACAACTTTTAGTACCGCGGAATTAGATTCTTTGAAGTGTTTAGATGACACCAGAATTTTTTCAAATTTTTTAATTAATATTTAATTGCATAAAAAAATTATTTAACAACTACGCTCACTAGAGCGGCGGCGCGCGCATGCGCCTCAACTGCCGCGCAAAAGCCAATTTTCAACGTTAAATAAAAATTATAAATATTGGAGCTACAATTCGGGGAGTCGAGAACTTTAGTACTCAAATTTTCTGCTCTTTCAGAAACTTTTTTAATATTTGAGCTATCACTTATACTTTTTGAGATTTTGCCAAAAAGCTGGACAGCTAATTTTTTTAACGGTTTTTTGTTAATAACAATTGTAATTTTCTTTTGCAAAAAAAATCCAAAAAACGCTTTTTTCTGGACGCCATTCCGGATCGTTTAAGCCCTCAACCATATTTTTAGGGGACTTGTAACTATTTTTCGCAGGTTTTCATCTTTTCGACTAGACTAATAAACTATATCTTTCTCTTGCTTTCTTTTACTGCTGTTAAATGTGATGCTGTTATCTCTAATATAAGTGTGTTATTATTGTAGTGTATAAGTGATATTAATTTAAGATACCAGTTACTACAATTTGGTGTCAGAAGTGGGATTCAAACCCACGCCCAGAATGTGGACTGCGAGGAAGGCATTTGTTTTCTAGTTATTCAAATATTTTAAAACATCAGTTTCACATTTGTTACAATATATATTAGGGTGAGCCAAAAAAACCAACCTATCGAATTTATATCTTAAAAAGGACCTATAAACTGAGAAAAAAATTCTTTCATTGGGCAAATTTTTTAGCTCAATTTCAAAAGGTGTCGGTAGCCATATGAAATTTCCCATTTAAATAACATGCAAAAAAAATGTTTTTTGATTAAAAATATTATAATTTTTGAACCGTGTGAGATAAAAATTTAGTTCTAGAATATTCTTGTAGGGCATTAAATTCCCAAAAAAAAAGTCCTGAGAGTCGAATTTGTAAATTTGATATTTCGTATACTAACAGGCCATCAAAGTCTAGAGTAAACAGAATCATACAAATTTAAGGCTTCATTATTAAAAATATCAATACTACGAGAAAATTCTTGAACTAAAATTTAATGAAGTAATCAATAAATTTGTCTACATGTAGTGTAATTAAATCACCAGCAATATCCACATTGTAACAAATAATATGTTATTATCGATTAAAATAAAAAAATATATAGGCCAAAAACTGAAATACAATGCAAATAAAGAAGTTAAATTTTTATTTGTTTTATGAGCCTAGTATGTAAATTGTTGTTTTTATTTGCTTCATCAAATTTTAGTCCAAGAATTTTCTCGTAGTATTGATATTTTTAAGACACTGTAAAAAATCTCCGGGGTGAGTCCAAGCGGTGTAGGTGTTAAATTTCAACACCGAAAGCGGTGTGAAAATAACGCCACCGCCGGTGTAAATATTCTGTACCTGTGTTAAAAAAATTCCCTGGTGTTAAAATAACGCCGCCGCCGGCGTAGATATTCTTTACTGGTGTTAAAATATTTTATTTTGTGAATATTTTCACTTACTCAATCACTACAATTAATCAGTGTTTTTATTAATTAATTAAATTATTGGTGATTGAAATTGTAACGGGTAAAATTTGTTTATTTAAATATGTAAAGAAATTATTAAACAACTTAGAAAACAACTACCCCTTTGTTTGGATTTAACTCGCTGGAGTCCAGGGTTGAAAAGGGGTTTCCAAAATAGACACAGATTTTAAACAAAAGTAGCATCAAAACTTTATTCAACAATTGTTTACATGGGGGATTGACTTAGAGCCCGTTCTACTACCTTTACAATAAATAATAATAACGGTTACGCGGTCACTCCGTGACTTCCCCGTCGCCTACACGCATACACACACACAAAGAAATCTCGCGGGCTAATTTCGTGGTTCTACCCTCTCCCAGGTGCCTTGGAATGTCTGGTCGACTACCCTCAGCCCTACACGAATTCCCTCCCGGAGGGTAAGCGGATGGTCTCCGTCTCGCCCCCACCTACTCTACTATGTTCACCTGCCGTACCTCCGCAGAAGGTCTCGGTACGGGGACACTAAATCTCCAAGAGAAAATAAAATTCTATTACCTTGGTCCTCGTCAGACTCGAGGTAGGCGATGTTCCTTATGTTGTCCGGGGAATGGTCTTCCACTGAATAACCTCTCAGGAGACTAAGTTAATTCTATGGGCTTTTCCCATCGATCTTGTTACCTGGCCTTTCCGCCGTAAGTGTGGAAAGAATAATTTCCGTCGCCCTCTATCGCCATTCGTGTAAGTATCGTGATAGAAAAATTATTTCAAGTCCGTAATCGCTCATTCTCTCATTATCCTTTTATTCGCTCGTTCGCCGTCGCGAGTAGTTAGCTCGGCCGGCCAAATTCCACGTATTTGATATTGACTTAAACTCTTAAACGCATTCTTTTTCTTTCATTTCACATTTACATTCGATAAAATTATTTTTTTCCAATTCCCTTTGATTTTATCGCTCGGGACTTAGAAGTATTTTAATCTCTCACATATTATTTCGTTTATTTCGTCTTCTTTCACAATTCTTTCAATCTCTTAATTCTTTAAGAGATTCACTCGGCAACGAAATTTGCCTTTTTTTCATTTCCCTTTGATTTCTTTCGCTCGGGAATAAATTTTACTCGGTCGGGCATTCATACACTCGCATCGTACAATCGCATAATAGTAAATGTATTAATCAAAATCACAGAAATAATAGAAATTAGTAATACCAATAACAGTAATAGCAATAGTCATAATAATAACAGTAGTAATAAGAAGTAGTAATAATCACACTAGTCATTAGTAATAGTAATAATAATAATATTCATACTACTAGTTCTAGTCAAATCAATAATAATAAGGATAGTAAGTAGTTATACGAGTAAATCACAAAATAATAAATAATAATAATACTAGTAGTAGTAGTCATAGTAATAATCATAGTAATAGTAATAATAAATCACAAAACAAAATACTGGTCCACGGCCACCTTCATCACAAAATAAGTCAATTTGTTCACTAAAAAATCGTGTTTTTCTCTTTAAGTGTTCCAAAAAAGTGAAAAATTCAAATTTTGAAAAACCCTCCCAGCGTTACCTGGGGAAAACTATTATCTAATAAAAAAACTTTGAACCCGCGATTTCAGATGATCCAGCACCAAGTTATGATGGCCACCGCAACTTTACATTTTTCTGAGATACGTCCGAATAATTGCTGCCATTGCCGTATTTTTCAATATTTTTTCGTGAAAATTGCACAAAATATTCTTCGAACACCATACTTTAATGAACCACTGATTCGAATAGAGCGATTTTAACTGTGTCGTTACAAAAAATTCTCAAAAAAATGTATTTTTTTGTACGAATTAACCCCGCCCCCCTTAAATTGGAAATTTCAAATGGCTATCGACACCTTTTAAAATTGAGCTAAAAATTTTGCCCAATGGGAGAATTTTTTCTCGGTATATAGGTCCTTTTGAAGACCCAAATTCGATAGGCTGGTTTTTTTGGCTCACTCTAATATATATATATATATATATATATATATATATATATATATATATATATATATATATGTAGATTAGGGTGTTTCAAAAAAAAAACAGTTTTTAGTAGATTTCATAGAAATCTAACTTTTGTATTTGTGCTCATGATGGAATTTTTGAAAAGTTTTGCTACCTCTAAACTCAGCTCGACGAGCTGAGTCAGAAAATACACTTGATTCAAAAGTTTATATATGTATTTATAAATATATATATATATATATATATATATATATATATATATATATATATATATATATATATGTATATGGGCAGATCCATTACTTTTCGACGAACGTGTGCGCACGTGGATCACCGATTTCAACGCCGATTTTTTTTTCGAAAGTAGTTTAGAAAAAGAAAAGATTCTGAAAATTTCAGCTCGATGCGATCAAATCCAGCCGCTGGAGAATTTTTTGAAATTTGAAAAAAGTTGATTTTTCAGTCATTTTCAAATATTCATACCTCAGCTTCTATATAACTTAAAGCTTCGATCAAGACGGTATTTTTCTCTATTAACATAATATTTTTAAGAAAAAAATAACTCATTGATTTGAACTTAATTCCGGCTTAGCTATAGGTTTCTAACTGGGCCATTGTTTAAATAATTTTTTTCCAATTTTCAAAGTGCTCTCAAATCTACAATTTTTTGAGTTAAGAGATGATCAAGAGCTCAAATTTTTCGTTGAAGTGAATTTATACTTTTTTCGAAATCCCAGTATGGAGAAAAAGGCTCAATGGTTTCGTCATAAGTAAAAATAAACAATCAAGACGCCCGATTTTTTTCTGTGCCGAATTCTTAACAAATTCATTTTTGTTTTATGTGTTTCAAAAATATATTCCAAGTGAATTTTTTACTGTTTCAACAATAATTATATTATGTTCATTTTAGTCAATAATCTACTGCGCCTTATTTTCGATTTCCCGCCCATTTATTATAAATAATATGTCAAAGAGTCCGTACTTAACAACAGTCAACATATCTTGCATTGTTTACGTTTATAAATTTTTATACGTCAGTGAACATACCTAAGTATGTTTTCTAAGTTTCAATTTCAAACAACTAAATATAATGTTATTAATGTGTAGTTTAGAATTTTAAGATGACCATATTCATTTTTTCGCTTTAATGTATTAATTAATCAGAACACTAAGTGAACACCTCTTATTATAGTTAGACATTAACCTCAGTTGTCAAAATGCGTTTGATGAATGCAAGAAAATATATAAATTTAAATAAGTTAAAAACAACTAATAAAACTCTCAAAAAAAAATCGGGCGTCTTGATTGTTTATTTTTACTTATGACGAAACCATTTATCCTTTTT
>OZ024710.1:10725856-10810125 GCA_964016945.1 Microplitis deprimator | reverse complement strand
AAGTTTAGAAGTTATGATTAAACAAAATTTTGTAAGATTTTAAAAAAAAAATAATTTGCCGCTTCAACTGGATGTAACTTTTAACGGAAAGAGATAGCTCGTTTTCGTTAGTTCTATCTGAAAGCTCGTTCGATTGCCTTTAATTATCACTATGCAGCTCATTGATTTGACCACTATTTTCTAATAGATAAATGGTTTTAAAAATTTACAAAATATCATAAAAACTCATTTAATGCAGGTTGTCACTTTGATTATCACCACAGTTTCAAACCGATCGCTCTGGAACTGTGTATT
Organism: Microplitis deprimator; assembly: GCA_964016945.1. Classification (NCBI taxonomy): domain Eukaryota; kingdom Metazoa; phylum Arthropoda; class Insecta; order Hymenoptera; family Braconidae; genus Microplitis; species Microplitis deprimator. Next base: position 10,809,831 of record OZ024710.1, on the reverse strand, counting down.
CGTATTCTGTGGGTGACTATCTGATCAAGTTGAAAAATGGCTCAATCGGTCGATTAGTTTAGAAGTTATAGCATTCCAAAATTTAAAAAATGTCAAAAATTCATATTTTTACTTATTCTTTCGTCGATATTTTTTGAATGTATAACTTATCGACTTTCTATGAAATTCATCTGAAAGATCTTCACACAAGCTTTAATTTTCATAACCTATATATGTGTCTAGACCAAAGAAATTTCTTATTTTACCACTCATTAAATGAAATTTTGCTATTGCATTGGTTCTCTTACTTTTAATAGATTCTATAGAATCCTAACTAGTGTGATCTTTAGTAAATTCATAAAACTGATTGATTTCATATTATTGCTGTGTAGCACTCATAAAATCTAAATATTACAATTCAAGTGTGTAAATTCAATTTTGTTTTATTGGTAGTGTTAATGACTGATTTCAAGTATGACACTTAGATCTATCTAATTGAAATTTCAACTCAAATTGTTTTCTTTTATTTAGTATTAATTATTAATCCTATAGTAAAAAAACACAGAATGTTTTTCGTAGGTAATTTGATTCCCCTTTACTTCAATTTTCGTTATTCAACTTACCATTCCGATAATTATTTTAATTTTGTGATCTCAATTCTTAAATTTTTTGCATTTAACTTTGAAATTTCTGGCAGTTTTTTTTTTTGTTTCATAACCTTGAGAATTTTAGAGAATGTTAAAAAAAAATTTATTTTGTTATTAATGTTTATTTGAAAGGTTGAAATAATCAAATAATGAGAAATCTACTTCCATTTCGGCTGCCGAATGGCCTTTTTTCTATTTTCCATTAAATAATACGGGAATGAATCATTTTCTTTTTTTTTTAGAATTTTCTGGCTCAAAAACCAATTAACGGATTATTATGCACGATGAATATTTTCGTAGAAATCGAATGCTCTACAAAAAGTCTTATCATTTTTGATAAATCCAACTGTTCAAAAGTTATTTGAGCTTAAAATCCAATTTATTGTAAATTTTGAGATCTTTATACTTTTCCGGCGTAACTATCGGTCTTATCACAAAATGTCGTTGAACTTTTGTTATTGTTTAGGAGTGGGGCTCACCCATGTTTGAATTAGAAGAAATCCTTATTGTAAGCAATAGTAATGAAACCAGGTTGGTCGTCATGCAATTGTCGGCGGATTGACGATATATTTGCTTAAATTGAGGAGAAACTAAGCGTCAATATTCGAGTGGTTTGTAACAAAGCTATAATCATGATATCTTAATTTTATTTGATATTTTTTCATGTTCCGTGCCACACTGCACTAAATGAAATAATTCTCTTATCATTGTATGTATTAACTCTTAAGTTAACCACCAAAATTCAAAGTATATGCCTGTTTGCCATATTGTGTGTAGTTTCGTCCTGGTACGTTGACGGACTCGTCAGTAAGGCTATGTTAACGCACTCTTGCCTTAGACTACATCTCTTACTAGTACGTGCCGGCGTAAAACAGTGTTGTGGGCTTCAGTCAAACACTGTACTGGCAAATGGAGGCGAATACCGTCCAAACTACTTGCATCAAAATGTTAGGTGAGCTGTTGCACACCGTAAAAGTATTGAAACAACACAAAATATGCCGATTTTCCAATATTACAAGAGTTTAAAAATTTTGAAACTCTTAGTTAGACCTTTCTATCGCCACCGTCCTTCTTACGGTATTATATAAAATTACTTATATGTATTAGAAAATATTTATTTTTGAAAATTAGTATGATTTAAAGTTATTTTTATCAATTTTATACACTTTAATGGTAAGGTTCAGATAGATATCTAGTGTTAAAGACAAAAACTCATACGTAAAATTTAATCCGCCGTGTAGCTGAACACGTGGAAAAAATTTAATTATAGATATTTAAGGTATAAGCACTTGAAACATTGAAAAATTGGTGAGCCTAAATATAGACAATTACCGAACTTTTTTAAAAGTAATTTATTCCTTACAAAATATTAAGAATAAAATTTTAGGAAACTCCACATTGATTTCTAGTTATTTTCGTTTCAATGTCAAGCTCTTAAAATCAATCAGAAAACTATTTTTTTATAAGTTTGACAATGATATGGAAATAATGAAGAATTGTAGAAAACAATGCGCAATTTTGAAAAACTTTATTTCTAATAATTTGTAAGGAATAAAATTACCTTTAAAAAAGTTCTATGATATTTTGTGATAAGAGTGATAGTTTCGCCGAAAAAGTGAAAAGATCTCAAAATCTACTATAAATTTGATTTTAAGCCCAAATAACTTTTGAACGGTTGGATTTATCAAAAAATGATAAGAAACTTGTTTTATAGAGCGTTTAATTTCTTACAAAAATATTCATCATGCATAAAAATCCGTTGATTGGTTTGTGAGCTAGAACATACTAAAAAAAAAAAAATTTTTATTCTCGTGGTATTTAAATAGAAAGTAGAAAAATGGATTGAAGCAAATCTTAATATCATTATTAAGAGCTCAGATTGGTACCATAATTTCTATTTTCAGTTATACTTTTTAATTTTTGGATACCATAAAACATAAATAAGTACATATTAGACTGGGCCAAAAAAATCGACTATTTTTTTTTTCTTTCGATAAAATTCTTAAATTTTTTTCACCGGAAGAGTTACAAAAAAAAAAAAGATCACTGTTAAAATTTCAAATCGATTCACTACACCGTTTTCGAGAAATAAATTTGCAAAATTCGTCCTTATACACGGGCGTAAACAGGAATAATTTTTCAAAGTGCTATAGTTTTTGCTACAATAATACCATCGCTACAAATTATTCAGTATAAAATAATTAAACATTTCTAAACACATTAATATTTTTTTTAAGTTTAGTCATGGGTTTGTTATTAAATTATTAATAAAATCAGAGGCGAATTTTAGTTAATGACGTCATATGTGTCATGGAGCTAAGAAACGACGGCAACAGCGTAAAATGACGACCGCGGGAAATTTGAATAACTAATAATCATTGGTGTCGGACCTGAGCTCTAGCTAGTAACAAACCTTGTGACCAACAATAGTACACAAAAGAAATACTACAAACTAGCGCGCTATTGCCGTACTTCCGCGTTAATTTTTTTATCAATTATTTTATTAAAAAAAAATTTTTTTTATGATTTAATGCAATAATAATAAGAATATATTGTGTTAATTCTTAAAACTAAGTCAATTTATAATATATTCTATCAATGAAATTTTAGTGTGTAGGAGTTGTAATCTTGCAAAAATACAATAGAAAATCTACGAGATCCCCTAGAAAGATAATCGGTCTCAAACCTCCTTAATATTGATATTAACAGGTGTATCGTTACGACTTTAAGTTTTTTGAAAGAAATTTCATTTCTTACCCAAAACTCGTAAATTATTTATTTGAAAAATTTGAGCAATGTATATTTTCAAAGAAAATTAAATTCCCTACAAAAAATTTCTCTTAGTAAATTGTCGTAAAACGAGCCGTTTCCTTATAATCGTGCTTTAAACATTGATTTGTTTTTTAAATTCTTTGTTTCTATTTTTGATTTTTGTAACTACTAGAAATATTGAAATTTTTCCCAGTAAAATATATATTCTTAAAGAAAATTTAATGCTCTACGAAAAAGGTCTCTTAACATTTTTTGCTAATTTCATTCCTTCGAAAGTTATCCAAAGTTGAAGTTGAGTCAAAACGACTTCAATAACCTGAATAACATTCGAAGGAGTGAATTTAGCAAAAAATGTTAAGAGACCTTTTTTGTAGAGCATAAAATTTACTTCAAGAATATATATCTTGACAAGAAAAAATTTTAATATTTCTAGTAGTTACAAAAATCCAAAATAGAAACAAAGAATTTAAAAAACAAATCAATGTTTAAAGCACGATTATAAGGAAACGGCTCGTTTTACGATATTTTACTAGGAGAGATTTTTTGTAGGGAATTTGATTTCCTATAAAAATATACATTGCTCAAATTTTTCAGATAGATAATTTACGAGTTTTGGGTAAGAAATGAAATTTCTTTCAAAAAACCTAAAGTCGTAACGAAACACCTGTTAATATCAATATTAAGGGCTCAAACTTGCACAATAATTTTTTTTGGTCACCAGGGATAATATTTTGACAGTATCAAGAGAAAAAAAAAATATTCGATTTTTTTGGCGCAGTCTAATATATATATATATATATATATATAACTAGCCTTGTCATCACGATAGCGCCTACAATTCTTATCGGATCCTAATGAAATTTTCCCCACTTATTTTATAGGCGATTATCTTGATTAACTTCGAAGATGGGCTAAATTCGTCAATTAGTTCAGAAGTTATGGCTGTTTGAAATTTTTACGATTTTTCGAAAAAAATCAGTTTTTCGCTGTGAAAGTTCATGTAACTTCAAAACTAAAAGTCAAAGACAATTTCTGTAAAAAGTATTTTAAAGCTTGTTTAATAAGCTTTAACTTTTGACTTTAAACTTTATGTTTTGACTATTTTTTCCAATAATTTGATAGTCTTAAGCATTTCAATAAAATCAAGAAAATTACTAAATGAGGTTTGCATTCTTGATAACTTATGCATTTGACACTATAATCCCATCTTGGCAGTTTCATGTTAATGTAACCTAACTAATCTTTAAATTTCATAACTATTATATATTTTAAATGTATGCCTTTTATTACTTATATTGTTTCAATCGTACCTGTATACCCTATGATTATAACTATTGTCATCACGATAGCGCCTACCATTCATATCGGATTCTAACAAAATATTCCACACTTATTCTATGGGCGATTATCTTGATTAAGTTCGAAGATGGGCTCAATCGGTTGACTAGTTCAGAATTTATGGCTGTTTGAAATTTTCACCGTTTTTTGATAAAATCAGTTTTTCACTATTAATGTTTATATAACTTTAAGCGTTTATATAACTTATACATGATAATCTAATTCGATTAAATCTTTTCTGTAGTTCCTGTAAAAAATGAAGCATATATGGCCATTCATGACCGTTATAGTTCACACATGTGCATGTATGGATTATATATGGATCATATATAAGCATATATGGAGCGTATATGGACATACCAACGTAATAATAAAGTTATGCATGGACGTGTATAGCCATAGATAGTTATGTATGACTACACAGAACAAAAATTAACTTGGTTCAAGTAAATTATTTTCTTCAAAATATCATTCTTGTTTTAAAACATCTAAACTTTTCAATTCAAAAAAAGTTCAATCTTGAATAAATAAATTATTGCTCTTCAATGGAGAATAAAAGTATTTCTTTCGAAAATTTTACTCTAGAAAGATGCGTTTTTTGTTTTCAAACGAGATGCATACTTATTTCTCCTAAGAATTTTTAACTTCCCGCTAAGAAAATCGATGATTTTCAAAAATTTCGGGAAGTTATTGTTTTCACCCACGATTTTCGAAAATCGAGTTTTCATCAGATGTCGACGTTTTGAGGTCCTAGGAAGCTATCCTGACTATTTTCAGAATGATGTCCGAGTGTGTGTGTGTGTGTGTGTGTGCACACACACACACACACACACAGGATAACTTCCTAGGACCTCAAAACGTCGACATCTAATAAAAAATCGATTTACGAAAATCGATGTAAAAACAATAACTTCCCGAATTTTTGAAAATTTACAAGCGGGTAGTTCAAATTTTTTTTTTTTTAGTTTTTTATTGATTTTTCAGAAGCGAGTTGAACGATCGACTCCAAAATCTAATCAGCTCTAGAACTTAATAAAACGCGTCGATTGCCGCCTCAACTATCAAAATCGGTTCATTCGTTCACGAGATATCATGGGAGATAGAAATGCTAAAAACGGTTTTTATCGAAAACAATGGCAAACAAAAGTATTTTCGAGTTCGAAAATGCCTTCACATCAATTTTTTCGAGCTCAACCTGCTCGTAAACAGCGGGAAGTTTTAAGGGTGGCCTGCAGGGTCAACCGATAGACCGATTTTTTTCTCTTGGTTTTAGGCCGATAATATTGACTCAGGATGATACCGATTTAGTTTGAGTATGGTGCATTTTTCGAATCAGGATGTCATTTTACTTGATTCAAAAATATGCAAATATATAAATTTTTTAAAATTATTAACCAGTATATTACTACAATAGTTACTCATACTAATTTTTGATTCGGAAGTTTAATGCATATTTTTATTCGTAAAAAAATTTATTTATATTAAAAATTTGAATTATATTTTTGTTTAATGACCACATTTTCAATAATAGATCATTTAAGGTTACCCAGTAAATAAGCATTGACAATCAAATACATTTACTGTGAAAATCTTTAAAGTTTGAACACAGTAATTATTTACTACTTTAGGTGTTATGATACCGAAATTTTTTCATATATACATTAAACAAAAATAATTATCAACCGTGAGATTTATGTTTTAATGTTCAAATTGTGAACTTACAATTCAAAATTAACTACGACTAACTGAGGAAAACAATAAATGTCACAAGCAAATACGCTCAGTGTTGCTATCATTCCTTAAATTTATGCGTTTTTAAAACTTGTAAAGAGCTACCTTCACGCTTAGAAAGTGTTGCCTGAAAAGTTTTAACGAAAACCGCCGATGAGCGGGGTTCGAGTAGCCCAAAAAAAGCCAATACCGAAAAGACATAACTTTGCAAAATTTTTAAATTTTCTTTTCTAGAAAATTTTACAAACATTAATAAAAACGTTTGAGAAAAAATTATTAAACATTGCACATTTTTGTTACAATGTAAATAATTTTTGGCGATAAAAATATAACTTCTAATATTAAGTAATATATTTTAACTTGTAATGATAATGAAACGTAACTGTTTAATTAAATTTTTTTTTTCTTAAAGATTAAGAAAACAATTAAATTACTAATAATGTAATAAATAGAGTATATTATGAGTTACTTAAATATATATAATAGTTTTATCATAAATATTTTAACATCAATGTTTTAAAATATAATGACAAGTTGTTCTCAATCATTTAACCCTTCAGCACCCGCGCTATGAGTTTTTTTCTCACACTTGACTTCAAATATTTTTTTCTAAGTAATTTCAAATGGAATGACCTAGTGACATTTTTTCTATTTTCATAAAATTTTATGCATTTTTAGGTAGATTTTTTTAAAAATCTGACTATCGTATTTGTCCTCATGGTCGATTTTTCGAGGAATTTCGTCATAAACTATCATAATTAGATGAGTAGAGTTCAAAAATACCATTCGTTAAAAAATTTATATATATATATATATATATATATATGTCGGAGGGCCAGCAGGTAGTGGATCGGTACTCTTAGCACCTGCATTATTATTACTATTATTTGCAGACATTTTTATTTAATTACAAAATATTGGATAGACAACAAAACAATTATCGTTACACAGAAAATTACTCTTGATGATATTTCACAAATGATTAGAGTATTACAAATAATTCAAGTATTACAATATGTTATAAACTAAGATTAACGTTACACAATATTAAATATTCACTAAAGGCTAAACATTACAATATCTACACTCAAATAACTATATGGATTATAATAAACAAGTAGTATAACAGTAGTCACTAATTTGATATACAACTCAATCGTAGAGTTAACAAAATATGCACGACAGTAAAATTAGACTTGAGAACGAATACACGGTCAGCAGGATACGAGATGATCTCGACTCAAGCTCAAACAGAAGTGTCCCTCTAATTGCACTCTGAACTCTTAACCTCAAAAACTACTGTCTTTACCTGAAAGACCCAAAAACAAACTCCGTTATTCTATATCGCACTATTTTACTATCCTCTGACCGTGGCTACGTTTGGTGAGCAGATGCCACTCCAAGTCTAAGCCTACCATCATAAAAATATTTTACAACAAGCTTAAAAAATTTCCCAATCCGATTAAGTTGTAAAACATTATTGTTAAATATTGTAGCTTAAATAAAATATAAACTAAAATGTAGTTGGGACTTGCTAAAGTCTCTGGAAAACCCCAGTTATACTTTTATCTCCTATTTATAGGAGTTGGACTCCAATTTAATAAGTGGAAACCTAAACATGCAAACCTTCTCAATAAGACAATTTATAGATAAATTGAGAAAAATATAGATAGCCCGAACTTGGATAAAGTTTTAGGTAAATATATATATATATATATATATATATATATATATATATATATATATATATATATTAGGGTGGTGCAAAAAAACCGACTATTTTTTTTTTTTGATCTCGCATGAAAATTTGTTTGTTTACGATGTTTTAAGAAGCCTCTCCAAAAATCAGCATGATAAAAAATTTTTAAGAGGTCGCTCACGAATTTTGAAAATATCAAAAATGAATGAAATTCGGATTTTTGATTTCAAAATTTTTTTTTTCTCGTGGTAGCAATAGTTTATATTTGTAAAATCATGACTATGCTGATAATTTCAGCCCAAAATTCAAATATTTAAACGGCGCTCAAGAATTTTGAATATTAACTGATAATATGTAACTAATAGTTTGAAATAGTTTTTGTATTTTTTTATAACTTAATTATTGTCATTTCAGTAAAATATAACTTTTGCAGAACCAAAAATATACAGGTCAGTCTTTAACAATAAAATTTGGTAAGTTTTGAATAAGCAAAAAAATCTACAAATTGAATTAAAAAATAAATTAGTATGTAAAAAACTTATTTTTTCTATTTCTCGGGTTATATTTTCATCCATTGTCATGTAAATTGATGGTGAAAAAATCGAGATGCTTCATTATTAATATTCAAGGGTCGCTCGAAAACGTCCAAATGACAGCACTCGGAAACATTCAAAATTCTTCAGCGAGGATTAAATATTTGAATTTTGGGTTTAAATTTTCAGCGGTCATGATTTTACAAATATAAACTATTGCTGCCACGAAAAAAAAAAAAATTTGAAGTCAAAAATCCGAATTTCAATAATATTTGATATTTTCAAAATTCGTGAGCGACCTCTTAAAAATTTTTTATCGAGCTGATTTCGGAGAGGCTTCTTAAAACATCGTAAACCAACAAATTTTCATGCGAGATCGAAAAAAAAAAATAGTCGGTTTTTTTGCGCCACCCTTATATATATATATATATGTATATATATATATATATATATATATATATATATATATATATATATATGTAATAGAACGGACTTTTGAGGACACGATTGCGTCTACAATTTTTATCCGATCTTAATGAAACTTTCTACACTTATACTATGTGTAATTACCACGGTTAAGTTCGAAGATGGGCTGAATCGGTCGATTAGTTTAGAAGTTATGGTTGTTTGAAATTTTAACGATTTTTCGAAAAAATCCGTTTTTAATCACTTTTAAAGTCCATATAACTTTAAAACTAAAACTTATAGATAATTCCTGTAAAAATTATTTTAAAGCTTGACTAATAAGCTTTAATTTGTGACCTTAAACTTTATATTTAGACCATTTCTTCCAATAATTTAATAGCCTCGAAAATTTTAATGGAATCAAAAAATGTTGAAAATATGGTATTCAGTCCACATAACTTATGCTTGTCCCATTATAATCCAGTTTCGTCAGTTGTATTTTATTGTGCAGAAAATAACCTGTAAATTTCACAGCTGTTATATTTTAAAAGTATTTCTTTCATTATTTATGATGTATCAAATGTACCTCTAATCCCGACGATTATCACTGGTCTTGTCATTACGATAGCACCCACAGTTCTTATTGGATCAATGAAATTTTTTACTCTTATTCTATAAGTGATTATCTTGATCAAGTTCGAAGATGGGCTGAAAATAGTTTTTAAATTATGGCTGTTTGAAATTTTCATGATTTTCCGTAAAAATCAGTTTTTAATCACTGTTAAAGCTTATGTAAGTTAAAAACTAACATTCATAGACAATTTCCGTAAAAATTATCTGAAAGCTTGTCTAATAATCTTTAATTAACACCTTAAGCTTTATGTTTTGACTATTTTTTCCAATAATTTGATAGCCTTGAAAATTTTAATGGGATCAAAAAATGTTGAAAATATGGTTTTCATACCACATAATTTATGCACTTCCCATTATAATACAATTTTGTCACGTGTATTTTATTGTGAATACAATAACCTGTAAATTTCACAGCTATTTTATATTTAAAAGTATTTCTGTTATTATTTATTTTGTTTCAATCGTACCTGTACGTCCTATAATTATAACTGGTCTTGCCATTGAAACCGCGATTACAATTATGATCTTATACTAATTAAATTTTCAATACTTTATTTATACGAAGGTTAGTTTGGTACATTACCTATATAATGTTATGTCAAATCAACTATCTGAAGTTCTCTATCGAAAATAATCTTTGTCTTTTTTTACCCTCACTCTTAGAAAATGAGTTTGATTTCATGTCATGACTGTACACTTACATATATCACAAGATATGTATGTGTAAAACTATCTTTTTATATCGATTAATTGAAAAATCTACCTTCCATTTCGGCTGCCGAATGGCCTTTTATGATTTTGAAATTTAAAAATTATTTCGAACATAAAAATACTTTTAAAAGATTTATTTTAACCCTTTTCCGGTCGACCTTGAATCCCTACTCATAATTTCAATCGTACGTCTTATTCTTAAAATGAGAGAGCTATAGTTTGTTTTCTAGAGAGGGGACCGGAAAAATGGTAGAAGGGGGCGCTTGTCTACACTACACAAAATTAAAATATAAAAAACAAGAACATTATAGAAAATTTAAAAATAAAACCAAGCGAAATATTCAAATAAATTATAATTACGTCATTACTGGGAAAGTGCATAATATTTTTGTTTTATTTAATTTAAAATTTATGATGCGCCGAAGTGTGAGACTTTTTCTCATCGCGCGGGTAATGTTTTACGTTGCTGTAACGCGGGTGCTGAAGGGTTAAAGGCGCTTGTAACAGGTTAGCAGGTCTCGATAAATAGTAAACATACATCTAATGATTAATCTCATTTAAATAATTTCACTTAAAATGTCTCATAGCAATATAATAATTCTAAATTTAAAAATTGTATTTCTTTATATTATTTTTCATGATACCAACATCGAAACTTGAAGTTTCAGTGTCTCTACAGCCAGTCGGAACAAGCTAATTTCAAGCCGATGGTGCAAACAACTACTAGTGAATTCGCAATTCACAAATATCTTCATACATCGGGCAGAAACATGCGTGTTTCTTCTCTTGGGAAAGAATACAATTATTTCTACACGGTGTCGGTTATATTTAATGTTCAGTCGCAGCCTTATTACTCACATTTGTTTGCTTGACACTTCAGTATAATCATTTAATTTTTTAAGTGACAGTTTTAATTAACCAAATGAAATTACTAAAAAATGAGTGAAAATAATATTTTTATCTTATTTACTATTTAATAAATGACTAAATTAAAAATTTCTCATTCTCTAACAGTTCTCTGCATCATCGGCTTATAATTAACTTGTTTCTTACTGACGGCTGACACTGAATCTTGAAATTCCGATGCAGGCAATCATAAAAAATATGGTGTGTGACTCGCCTACGGCTTGGGCAACCAAGTTCACCTTAGTCTGAAATCGTCTTGTTTCATCCCTTCTCACACAATATACTATGATGGCACTAATCACAGCCATGACATCTTCAAACATATCTGCAAATGACTAATCATTTTTCAATTAATTTAGTTATTTCGTGGATTATTTGTATTCAGTTTTACACACATTTCTTTGTAGGTCAATTGGTGGAGCGGGCTATCCAATTTCTCGTTTCCCGTAATAGAAATTCTAAGCGTGAAAGTAGCTCTTTACAAGTTTTAGAAACGCATAAATTTCAAAAATGACAGCTACATTTCATTAATTGTAGTTTACGATATTGTTTTCGTGATAAAAAAAAAAATTAGTGTAACGGGACCGTTAGGTCCACCTCCGTTTGACGGGAGGCCGATTCCTCATCATGTTGGGCATACTCGCGTCGCGTAACCCTATTGTATTTACTGACTTCCACCATATATTATAAAAGCGAAATATGTGCATAAGCTCACATTAGCTTACCCATTAGGCATGCAATGCATGTGGGTGCCTCACCAACAGCCACCACGAGTCCATCCTCTACTTGGGCCAACCACTGCTTCCATCTCAGGAAATAGAGAGACTCTGGTCACAGTGGGCTTGGAAAGTGGCCCCCCGTGGCACCAGACTTCGGCTCTGGTCAACCGGTTGCGTAGGATTAATGGTGGGACGCAACTTCTCCCCATACCCATACGGGCTTCCTCCACTTATAAATACTAAGATTTTCAGACAAGCCGTCATACACACTAGGGTGGTCGTTAAAAATTAAATTTTCTCAGGCGCCCCATAAAAAGCTTCTTTTTAGTGAAAAAATACGTGGGGAATTTGGTTTTTTCTTTTTATTAGGGTTACAAATAAGTTTCCGCCGTTTTTTAACACGAATTAAATATTTATTATAGAAGAACGGTAATATAAATTTATTTAAAATATTGCCCATCACTTGCAACCACTTTTTCCCATCTCTCAGGCAGCATTCGAATCCCACGTCTGAAGAACTCCTTGTCTTTTGAGGCTATCCACGAATCAACCCAATTTTTGGTATCCTCATAAGATGTGAACCGCTGCGCCGTCAGAGCATGTGCCATGGACCGGAACAGGTGATAATCGGACGGTGCAATGTCTGGTGAATACGGCGGGTGGGGTAACACTTCCCAATCAAGTGTTTCCAAGTACTTTTTCACGGGATCCGCAACATGTGGACGAGCACTGTCATGCAGAAGAATAATTTTTTCGTGTCTAGAATAGTATTGAGGGCGTTTTTCCTTCAGAGCTCGGCTCAATCTCATCAATTGTGTTCGATAGAGGGCTCCAGTAATTGTTTCGCTCGGATTAAGCAACTCATAATACACTACACCTAGCTGATCCCACCAAATATACAGCATAAGTTTTTTTCCGTGAATATTCGGTTTTGCTGTTGATGTTGACGCGTGGCCAGGTAATCCCCATGATTTTCTTCTTTTTGGATTGTCATAATGTATCCACTTCTCATCTATGTTTCAGACTGATTTCTCTTGATCGAGAAAAACTAGAGTAAGTTTCTTATCAATACGAGGCGCTTGGGCATCAGGCCCGCGCATCGTTCGGTATAGAGGGGTGGATCGAGATAATCAATATTTTAGAATGATCCATGCTCCCTTCTCACGCTTTCTCCGTTTTTGTTATTAACAAATGAGTCATTTATCAATGAACAAAAGTTATCTCAGAACAAAATAGATATTTGTGCAGCTGCACGTCTCGAGGATTTACTCGAGGCGTCAGCGTTTATTTGTACATAACAAATATTAAGAGAAAAATAACTTTATCACTATGTTTTAAATATTCTAAATAATATTATACTATTTGACATTCTATTATTTTATATTATTATACTACACTGAAAAAAAGTTTAAGTCCTATTGGTATACACTTTTTTAATGAATTGGTATTGCGAATATGATATAAAAAAGTTTAAGTATTATCACAATACTCTGTTTAAGTGAGTGACTTATATTTTCCGTATGATACTATTGCAAGTCCAGAGAGTATAGTAAAAAAAGTTCCCGCGTGTGTTTATATTATGCCTTTAACCTATACATCGTTCTTAAGAGTATTAAAAAGATTATTTACATAATCGACATTAAAAATTATCATTTATGGATTCCTGGGTGAAAAAAAAAATTAACCGATTGGAATTTATCATCCTATCATCAAGTCTTTGAAACTATTTAATTTTATACTATGGTAAAATTTAAACACATTAATGTCAACCAAGGTTAACCTTTATTACAATAATTGTAAATTCCTAATATTAGTGTTTTAATCATTATTTTTTAATAAATAAAATAAAAAAAAAATTTTTTTTAAATTAAATAAATTAATAAAAAGTAATATTAACATATTTGAGTCACCAGGAACATATTATAATTATTATTAATTATTTATTAATAATAATAATAAATTTAATTTTTAAATAAATTTAATTATATGAATCAATGGGTTTATTGTCATTTCTTTAATCTATAGCAATATTTCTTTCCATACCCTTTCTTTTCTAATTCCGTAAATTTATAAGTGTAAGAATTTGAGTGTAGAGCTGATATGAGTTTTGCAGTGGCGCTAAAACTCGGCTTAAGTGTGTGACAAACGAGTTTCAGTGTAGTGCTTAAAAATATTACGTTGAGACTCAAACAATACCAAGTATTGCAATATCACTGAAATTTTTAAGCGTGAGACTTATACTTTTTTTTCAGTGTATATTATATTATTATATTATTATGTTATATTATGTCCTATAATATAGACCCTCCCGAGTCGAAATGTAGAGCCCATTTAGAGCTCTATCCTTCTAAAGTTGGATCTATTTCGGACTTGGAGGCTCTAAATAGAGCCTGTTTCTATGTTAAATTAGGTCCGATTTTGGTCCCTGAGGTGCTACGAATTTCCGTTTTCAGCACTTAAGGACTCAATTTAGGACCTGATGAAAATTAAAATTAGGTCCGATTTAGGACCTGTAAGCCCTAGTTTATTGTAATAATAATAATAATAATAATAATAATAATAATAATAATAATAATAATAATAATAATAATAATAATAATAATAATAATAATAATAATAATAATAATAATAATAATAATAATAATAATAATATTAATAATAATACTCATATTATTAATATCATTACCATTATTAATACTGTGATTAATAATAATCTATATATGGCCATACATTAAAATTTCCAATAAATACATAGCTATGTATATAAATTTCAACTAAATTTAAAAAAAAAAGACTAACTCGATTTTTTTTTTTTTTTTTTTGGTCAATCATTGTTATGCGGAAATCATCAGATAAGTGATTAATTCAATTTCTAATCTAGTAGAAATTTTTTTTTCCGCGAAAAAAACGCTATAATTATCAACTAACCGCGCACGCCTTAGTGGGATTCGAACCCGGGACCTAACGAACGAAAGACCGACGCATTAACGAGTAGGCTACGCTACCGACAGTGACTATTAAGTTTACTTGTGCTATATGAGATTGAAAGAATAAATCAATTCAAAAACAGCAAAATATAATCGAAAATCTATTATTAGTAATAACAAAAAAATTTCTTATTTTTTTTCGTGTGCCATAGAATCCGGTATGTCAGTAGTTGTGATATGTGTAATTTTGGTTATATAGTTATTAGGGTGCTCCGTTTGAAACGAACATTTTTTTTTTTTCGCTCCCCATCGAAAATCTTGTTCTATATGTTAAAATAAAGATTCAGTCCAATTTTGAGCTCTTAATATTAATATTAACCACTGGAACAACGTCGTGCTTAGCTCTGAGTTCAACTCTAGCTCTCCTGTGAGTCTTTAATGTCAAATTTCGTATCAAATCGATGGTTTTTTGCTGTTAACTCATGAATGGTTGAGTCTAAAGAAAAAACGTAAATGGCTTTTTTGTAGAAAATTTAATTTTCTATAAAAAAGGTTTAATGACTTGTATCTCTAAAACTATTATTTTAAAAAATATATGAAGTTAAAGTTATTAAAATTTTTAATTTTAGCAAAATTTCGAGATTAATTATTTTATAATTAAATAATATTTATATTTTTACCGTACGATGGACGGTGTGGCTCAATAAGTTATAGATTAAATTGAACGGAATATAGTATAGTGCCGGATAGCTCAACTGGTAGAGCACTCGGCGCGATACCGACATGGTCTGGGTTCGATTCCCAGTTCGGGCTATCTATATTTTTCTCAATTTATCTATAAATTGTCTTATTGAGAAGGTTTGCATGTTTAGGTTTCCACTTATTAAATTGTCTTAATTTCTTACTTAATAATTAAAAATGTCTAGAGCGCTGCCGTGGCAATTAAACCAATTAAGTCAAGGTCACACGAAAGCAACCTTTTTCTAAAAACATAATTAGCTGATAAACTAAACGCTGCTGTAGCGATAGTTTAAAAACTAGTAAGCGCTGCTTAATAATTAAAGGACTAACATAAAAAGCATATTTTATTATGTAAAATCATTAGACTGTCAAAAATGTATGTAAGTAAGCTATCATTTTCGTTTAAATTAATGATTATTTTGATTTAATAATTAAAATACTATCAGTAATTTATGAAAGATAATGATTAATACATAAATATACAAAATATAAAAAATACCCTTAAATATTCATCCAAATTAGTTTAAGAACCCATTTAATTTCGAATTTATTCCTAAAATAGATTGTAAATACATAATTTTGAATATCTTACAAATTTTGATTTTTTTTTTGGTAAGTAATTAATAAAATAAGCCGAAAAACTACTAAAAATATAAATATTATTTAATTATAAAATAATTAATCTCGAAATTTTGCTAAAATTAAAAATTTTAATAACTTTAACTTCATATATTTTTTAAAATAATAGTTTTAGAGATACAAGTCATTAAACCTTTTTTATAGAAAATTAAATTTTCTACAAAAAAGTCATTTACGTTTTTTCTTTAGACTCAACCATTCATGAGTTAACAGCAAAAAACCATCGATTTGATACGAAATTTGACATTAAAGACTCACAGGAGAGCTAGAGTTGAACTCAGAGCTAAGCAGATACTGGCTTTTTTGAAGAGCATACAATTCTCTTTAAGAAAAACTTTGCACCCATACGATACATAAAAGTGGGGCTGAGTTTTATTAATTGAAAAGAAAAAAAACTAAATTTACGTGCTTTTAGCATGGGAAAACTTCAACGACGTTGTTCCAGTGGTTAATATTAATATTAAGAGCTCAAAATTGGACTGAATCTTTATTTTAACATATAGAACAAGATTTTCGATGGGGAGCGAAAAAAAAAAAATGTTCGTTTCAAACGGAGCACCCTAATAGTTATGTATAAAATTGTTTAAAAAGTATATAGGCTCTACCCTCATGAAAAAAGTTTATAGAAAAATTATATGTTAAAATATAAAAAAAAATATATTTTTCATATAAAAAAAATATATAAATATATGTAAAATACGCATGAAAAATATATTTTAAATAGCTAACTTATGGCCAATTTTCATATATATATTTCATATATATTAAAAAAGTATCTTAGAATATATAAAAAATACATGTATAGAAATATAAAAAAATATAAGTATGGTAATATAAAAAACATATATTAGTCATATATTTTAAATCTATCAAAAACGTAATTGCATGAATATAAAAAAATTATATGAAAAATCAATTTTTAAGTTAATCAACAACATAAAAAAATAAATATAAAAAGTATATAGGGGAGAGGGGGCAAAACAGGGTACCCCCAAAATTTGGTGAAAAAAAAAATTTTTTTTTTTTCGTTTAATTACTGTATATCCGATGTATTTGCGCATTTTAAGCCCTACGTATGACACCTGGAGCAAAATGGACCAGCCGAAAGTTCTGAAAAATGATTCTTTCATATTTTTATCGTCAAATTAAAAAAAAATTAATATGTTAATTCATTTTTCGACTGATTTTCTATAGTTGGGGCAAGTTGGGCCACTAAAAATATTCGGAAATAATATTTCATTTTTTAATTGATAACAATTCAATTAAAAAAAAAAAAAAAAAAATTAACCTTTTTTTGGAGGGGGGCCTCTGCCTCACAAAAAAATTGTTTTCTGCCTACGTATCCACCAATGTTGTAAAATGTAATTTTTCTTTATATATTTTACATAAAAAAAAATTTAATTTAATGAAATTTGATCAATTTTCAGAATTTTTTTTTTTCAACTTTTTTTAAGGGTACCCCATTTTGCCCGCCAAAAAAAAAAATTTTATTATATAACGGCAGCTAAAAATTTTGTCTATTTACCTTGAATGTCATTAAAAACAAAAAGATTCGGCGTATTTTAGTCATCGAAAACTTAGTATTTCCATAGGTACCCCCTTTTGCCCCCCCTCCCCTAATATCAAATTAAATTTGATTATAGATATCATATTTTATAGAGATGTTCAAAAACAGTTAATTTTTTATAGATATTTTATTTATAGAGATGTTTATTTGACATAATTTTTTTATATCCATGTTTAGTTATGCAAATGTTTGATTTTAGAATTTTTTTTTTCATAGTAATTTTTTTTTGTTCTCTTTAAAATTACATAGTTTCATTTATTCATTTATTCAATTAAAGAAAATATTTTAAATATATTTAAATGATTTTATACTTTTATAATTACAGTTTTTCAAAATTATTTATGTTTTTATTCATTGAAATTAAATTTTATACAGTAATTTTTATGGAGGTATATCTTTATTTATAGTAATTACTTTACTAACTTTTTAATTTAGTTCTTTTTAATTATAAATATTTTCAAATATACACAAAAATTATTTACAAATTTTTAGATAGTGAACATGTTTTTTTTTAGTGGTTTACAAATCTAGAGATTTTATTTATTTATTTATTTATTTATTAAATTTTTATGCCAAGGCAAATAGCCGAATGGCCCACCTATAAAAGGTGAGTCTGATTTTGTGAAGGCTCCTAGTTTGTTTATATTATCCATAATAATGACATCAAGCCAAGACTCCACATCATTAGTGTGAAAGGTAGGCCCAAATGGTATACAGTAAAGACCAGCTTCAGAAATAAATGATTTTAGATGATTTGCTGCGCGTTCTGACTTCAAGATATTACAATTTAAGTCACCCATGATGAGAATATTATTGTAAAGTGGATAGTACTTGCTGAATTGTACGAAAAAGCTATTAAGTAGTTTTCCTTGTGGTCTTCTATAAATTGATGACAGGAGTATATGCGAACCAGTAGGAGGAATAATATCAATGATCATGAATTCAGGACTATTTATATCATGAGCTTCAGATGAGTAAAGTAGTTTGGACTTTAAAGAGTTTTGGACAAAACAAGCGACACCTCCACCTCTAGTATATTGACCATTTGTGTTTACTAAACCTCGATCACGTCGTAGAATCGAGTAACCTTTTAGAGAGATAGAGATATTAGGATTTAGCCATGTTTCAACTACTGTAATGAGATGTGGCTTTAGTTTATTAACAAGAGCTTCAAATTGTGCTAGATGAGCTAAATAACTATTTATATTGAGATGTAAGATGTTGATTGAAGTATTTGTTGTAGTGTGCCGATCAATTTGTTGCTATAAGAGTTTATCTAAGTCATCCTCAGTGTTAATTTGAAACTTGGGCAGATCATCATCTTTCTTTGCGTAGACAATGCCTCGGTCAGTCCAAACGTATTTGATTTTTAGTAGTTTTGCTTTTGTTTTAATCTTCTGAACAAATTTATAAATATCAGGAGGTAAGAACTCGTTTACATATATTAATTTGTTTAGATCAGAGTCAGCAGAAGTATTAAAGATGTTTTTAACAAGAAGTTTAGGGGATCGACGTTTGACTTCGATGATGTGCTCACAAATTTCCGGTGATTTAAGTTTGATAATAAATGAGCGTGAATTTCGACTGATTTTTTGTCCACTTTGCCTCCTTTTATTATTAAATTCTCTGAAATTAAAAATATCACTGGTGAGATCCGCAATATTTAACTTCTCAAAAATATGATTTGTAATTTGTTCATTTGTTAGTTGTGTATTTAAATCATGTGGAATTCCAGAGATCAACAGTTTGGACGACATTTGATATTCAGTTGCTTGCTGAGAGAATGGAGTACTGGCTAAAGAGTCAAGAGTAGATTTAACCAACGAGATAGCCATAGAGTTTTCTTCACATTCGGCAGAGTTTTCGGCTAGTTTAGTATATATTACTTTAATTACTTCTTGAGACTTTATTTGAGTTTTAGTGACTTCCGATAAAGATTCAGTTACCGCAACAAGATCTTCCGATAGCTTTGTTATCTTTGCATTGCAATCACCGTAATTTTCTACAAGATTTCTAATCTGTTCGCTGTGGTTACTTAGACAGACAGCAACATTCTGGATGCTCAAGGAATTATTGTAAGACATATCAAGCAGTGCATTTACTTTCTCATCTAACGAGTGATTGGACCAATCAGGTTTTACCTTTGAATTTAGATTTAAATCATTCGAAGGGGGCTGACCTGCCGGTCTTTGGGTATCAGTAGCAGCCAAAGGTTGAGAACTAACCTGACTAGCTAGACCACCTGAACCCGACTGGGAAGCAGGTTTAGAAACAGCCTGATTTACTTTATCACCTGAAGCAGACATTTTTGGAGAGGTGATTTCGATGGGGAACAGAAAAACAGAGTCGTCACACGCAGATGGTAAACATGGTGTTTTAGGTGATGAGTTTACTGATTTGAAACTGCTCTGCGAAGATTTCCTGGCTGGTCTTGCAGTCGAGTATCCAGAAGTTTGTGCTTGAGTGTTTGGTGGAAAAGTAAGTGGCGAGAGTGATGGACCAAAAGACTTCCCACAGCAGGTTGCAGCTTTAGATTTAGCCACTTCCTTTGCACAGCTTGGATGGTATAAAAGTTTACAGGGCACACATTTTTTTGGTTGTACGACAGGTTTTTTACATCTAAAACAGTTCATAACAAACACATTTCCATCACAAAGCGGTGTAGAGGTTAGAAAATCTGTCAAAAGAGAAAGACAGCACTGTATGTTTATGTATAGGTGGCTCAATACATAGCGTAGGCTTGATCGTTGGAATCACTTTTACTGCGCTACCTGAATTCACGCCGCAATAGTATTCAAATAACCTCCAAACTCACAAACGTAAAAAGAAAAATTAATAAATTCACCTCCAGTTTAGCAATTTCTGAACCAATTTGCAATCCAGAAAGATTGCAATAAAGCGCTTGCAATGTTAGCTAAAACAGAAAAGCCCGGAGGCATAAAACGCAGAAAAATATTCCGGAAAGTAGAGCGAACAAAAAACGTGTTTATAGTACTTACGTGACTTTAGGATATGCTAACCTTAAGATATATTTTTATTAGGGCTTTTTTTTATTCCGTCATTTCACAATTCATATTTATAGTTTTACATTTAATTAACATAAATATATTTTGAAATATTGAATTTTCTTCTTACAATTTATTGTTTTTTAAATTTTTACATTTAGTAGAAAACTAGTTATAGGGGAAGGGGGGAGGGGCAAAAGGGGTAGGGCAGGCAAAACGGGGTACGGCCAAAATTTCATAAAAAAAAAAAATTTTTTTTTTTTCATCTAATTACTTTAGATCCGATATATTTGCGCATTTGTACCGCTACGCATGACACCTGGGGCAAAATGGTCCAGCTGAAAATTATGAAAAAATGATTCTTTCATATTTTTATCGTCAAATTAAAAAAAAATTAATATATTAATTCATTTTTCGTTTGATTTTCTATATCTGGGGCAAATTTGGCTACTGAAAATATTCATAAATAATATTTTATTTTTTAATTGATAAAATTTTTTAAATAATGCAAAAAAATCTGTATTCTAAAAAATCAAAAAACACGTTTTTTGGGTTCAAAATAATGACAAATAAGAAATGTTTTTTTTTTATCAAATAACAATTAGTAATTAAGTTAATCGAGGGAGAACGATTTATTACACCTAAAAAAATTTTTTTGAGTATTTTAAAACCAAAAATAGTTGTCGAGAGAAAGAAATACATTCTTAATGATGAAAACAATTTAAAATTAAAAAAAAAAAATTAATCATTTTTTGGAGGGGGCCTATCTGCCCCACAAAAAAAATTTTTTCTGCCTTCGTATCCACCAATGATGTAAAATGTAATTTTTCTTGAGGTATATTACATATAAAAAATTTAATTTAATGAAATTTGATTAAATTTCAGAAATTTTTTTTTGTCAGCTTTTTTAAGGGTACCCCATTTTGTCCGCCAAAAGTAAAAAATTTATTTCTTAACGACAGCTAAAAATTTTGCCTATTTACCTTGAATATCATTAAAAACAAAAAGATTTATCGTATTTTAGTCCTCAAAAACTTAGTATTTCCTTAGGTATCCCCTTTTGCCCCCCCCCCCCCCCCGCCCCTCCCCTATACATATAAAATATATATTTTTATATAATTTTTTTATATTTTTTTTTACCTAGGTTGTTGGTTGCATTAAAAATATATTTTTTATATAATTTTTCTATTTCTTTTTCTATGATTTTGATTAACTTAAAAATATATTTTTTTAATATTTTTAAACATGTATTATTTATATATTTTTAATCTATTTAAAATATATTTTTAATATATTTTTTTTGTATTTTTTTTATAAATTTTTTTCATGGAGGATATTTAGACATTTACATTGACTACGGAATAATTACGAGCTCTCTTTACATATATTCATAAGAAATAACTGTTTAAAATTATAATCTGTTAGTAGTAAAAAATTTTGCTCGTATAAAGTTAAAGAAATCGATTTTTCATTTTTGCTCATTAATATATTTTCACTCAGCCACAAACTGTCATATAACTTACATCAATGATACCACGAAAGAAAATTTTCTATTGTACTAAAAGATAAACTGTTCCCATAAAAATTATGTCACTCTAACTATTAAATAATTAAATGTTTTCACTATGTCTTGTATAAAATTATAACTTAGTGAGTTACTAAAACATTTTATAAATTGAAAACATAATTTTTCTCAAAATTTTAAAATACAGTTTTAAGTACCACAACTTGAAAATTTTTTATGTTCTATTTTGAGTTGCATGAAATTTTTTTTAAGTACTATAATTTTATTTAATAAAAAATACTATAGCCAAAAACAGGCTAATTCAACTGTCGGCCATACTTCGGCCTGTTTTCGGCCAAAGATCATTACTTGCGATAATTTTATTGAAAAAAAAATGTAATCTGGCCGAAAAAAGGCCGATTCATTTGTCGGCCAAATATCGGCCTCTTTAAGAAGAATATAAATTTTTTGGCCATTTTTCGGCCAAATTAAGCTGTTTCGGCTTATTTTCGGCCTAATGTTTTCACCTGGGTTTATATAAAAATTGATAATCAACATTTTGTAGCAGTTCCTATAAACAGTAAAGAACGTGAGTAATTATAATATGCATGCGGAGTGATTAAAATTTTGTTAATAAATGCAATTTTTTTATTTTGATGAGGTAAATAAATTGAACTAAAATTTTCCTTATTAAAAAGGTTTACAGTTCAATTAACCACCTGCTCATCTAACTATTGTTATCAATAAATTTCGTTGTATGTCAAAAAAATAATACTTACAATTAATTTTAAAAAATTTTTAATTTTTTTAATCATCATAAATTATTTAATTACATATAATGAATCGAAATTTATTACGGGACTATTATTGTCGGACTTGAAGGCTCAAAATCGGAGCTCTCAGTGAATGTTGGGACCTCCGGGTTCAAAGTCGGAGCTACAGGACTACAGGGCTATAAATCGGATCTATTAAGGGCTAGAGGGGCCTATATAGGCTCTAAATTTCGACTTGGGTTATCCAAAAATTCCCATAGAATCCACTCAACTGCGAAAAAAACCGCACAGAATCCTATAGACTGTATTGGTTTCTATGCGGTTTTTGTCGCAGTTGAGTGGATTCTATGGGAATTTTAGGATAGGGGAGTGACTTATTAATTATGCCATTTACTAAATTATCAATATACATTTTAATTAATTAGTTAGTTAGGTCTCAGATCGGTCTCTAAATAATTAGTATTTAAAAATAGTCAGAGACATCTGACGAGCAGGCTGGAACGTAACATTAATGACATGTCTATAAAATGTAAAAATACTAATATTTATAGTTTTCTTAAACTATTTTCTACTATTTTTCATAATACAGTGATAAATTAATATTTAATATTCATTTTTATAAATAAAAGATCATAATTAGATCTTGAAAGTACATTCTTGGAGTGATAAAATTATTGTGAAAATAATGTCATTATCGATAGTATTCAAATTGTTATGACTCTTTTAGTTGAATAATATTTTTATTATGACAATCTTAATTTTTCTACTGTTTTTTTATTCAAGAGTTTAAAAAAAAGACAACGAGCTTCGATGAAAAAGAATGAGAACAGGCGCTAGTTGAAGTGACTTTAATTATTTATATTTTAAATATTGAAAAACTATGTTTTTGTTACAATAAACATTTAATTTATCAATCTAAATAATAATTGTAGTTTATTCGAACTTAATAAGTACTTCATAACCTAATCATGGTTTATGTAATTTGAGGCCCAAAAACTAGGCCACTGTGAGGGTCAGAAACTGCGACCTAAAGAATTCTGAGGGTCAGAAAGTGGGTCTCTGAATGTAAATTTTTAAAACGTGAATTTAAATTATTAATTCAATTCAAATAATTATTTGACGCGCATGACTTTATTTGAAAAATCTTAAACTAGTCGATAAAATTATTATTTTTCTCATTATGTTAAATATTACATTAATTATTATAGTATAACCTCAACCGGTACTCTTAAAAAGTCAGAAACTGGGCCCCTTACCTTAGATTCGATTTTTTCGAATATTTTTTTTTTTTTAACTAATCGTTTTTAAAAAAATCAATAAATTATTAGGCGTCTGCATATTTCAGTATCATAATAAACCGTTAAATGTTTATAATTTGAGGTTATTGAAATGTTTACCTCTCGCTAAGCCGGGTAAAATTAGTCATTGTCGACAAATGAATAATATCCTGTAACAAAATTAGGAGAATTAAATTTATTTGAAAAAATAAATTTTCATTCTTTTAGAATTATTGATTCGATGAAAATAATACTGCTAAATTGTTTATAAAACTAAACTTCATGTCCAGATAAATAATTTTAAAACGAACGATATACCGACAGAATATTTAGATTAATAAAAATTGAATAGTAATAATTATTCTTACACCAACCAATCATTATATTTCATAATTTATGGAGGTTTGTAATGAAGAAACCACAGTTTTTTTTTAATTTTTTATTTACAATTGTTCGAAAAAGGTCATGAAAAATAACCTCTATTTCTGTACTACAGTGTAGATAAAGATGAACTGATTTATAAATATATGCTAGGGTGGGATAAAAAAAGTGATTATTTTTTTTTTCTTTAGTTACAGTGAAAATATTGTTTGAGATGATGAAAAAAAAAATTCTGTTAAAATTTGAGCTCTTAATATTAATATTAAGAGGTGCCTATTTGAAATTTTTTACTTCCCATTTAAATAACATACCAAAAAAATTTTTATTATTTAAAATTCTATTACGCAGCATTTAATCAACGGATCGCAAAGATTGATACTCAATCTTGTAGGGAATTGGACGATCTACAAAAAAGGTCTCTTTTGATTTTTCGCTTATTCCACTCGGTTCAAAGTTATTTAATGTTAACGTTTAACCTTAAATAGTTTATTGGCAATTTCACAATATTTTTAATTTTGGCTTTAAGAATATGGTTCGAAAATTAAAAAAATGTTCTACTTTATGAAGTACACGTCACGTTTTCTGAAAAAACGTCGATTTTTTTTTGTAATCTTTGATTTCATGTTTTAAACTTAAAATTTCTTGAATCTTGAATTAAAGTTAAAATAAAATAAAAGCATAACCTTAATAATTTTTCAACTATACTATCACAATTATTACAGCAATTTTATATTTATTAAACAAAAATATTAATTAAAATAAATTTCACTGTCGTATGTTGAAAGTAGGCTTTAAAAATTTAATTTGTAATACAAATAATTATTTTCAATTGAAAATTTATGAAGACAAATCTTTAATTCCTAGACTATTTATTAGTTGAGTATACAAACTGCGGATTAATTAAATTGGAATACTTTAATAATTATTTAGGACTTTATTGTTTTTGCAAAAGTTATTGTTCATCTAACGAAATAAATCCAGAGTTCTAATTTAATTAAAGCGTAAGAAATGTTAATTATTTGCAATCAATAATGACAAAAAAATTCGACATTTTTTCAGAAAATGTGACGTTTACTTCATAAAGTAAAATATTTTTTTTCAATTTCGAACCATACTTTAAAAGTCAAAATTAAAAATATTGTGAAATTACCAATAATCTATTTAAGGTCAAACTTTAACATTAAATAACTTTGAACCGAGTGGAATAAGCGAAAAATCATAAGAGACCTTTTTTGTAGATCGTCCAATTTCCTACAAGATTAAGTATAAATCTTTGCAATCCGTTGATTCAATGCTGAGTAATGAAATTTTAAACATAAAAAAATTTTTTTGCTATGTTATTTAAATGGGAAATAAAAAATTGCAAATAGGCACTTCTTAATATTAATATTAAGAGCTCAAATTTTAACAGAATTTTTTTTTCATCATCTCAAACAATTTTGTTTACTGTAACTAAAGAAAAAAAAATAGTCACTTTTTTGGCCCACCCTTATATATACTCACACAAGCATCACATCATGGTATTGTGACAACATTTGTCTTTCATACGTAAACTCTTCAGATGGCATCTACTATACCATTTCAGAAAATTTACAATTCAACTATCGTAATTTTTGTGGCTTGTATTGTAAAAACATAGAGACAGCACTGTAAATTAAGATGAAGAATAAAAGGATAAATATTATAATGAAATCTTATTTTTTATTCTTTTACTATGTACGATAGTAACATAGTAATATTTCTTAATGAATTTAATAAAATAAACTCCTAATGAAATTACGATAGCGAATAGTAAAAAATCTTTTGTAAAAAGATTGTAATTTTTGTATACTATGGGGTACTTGATGCATATTTTTAGTTAATTTTTATATTTTTAGAGAGTAAAAATCGTTGAATCGTAAAACAAAATGTAGTACTAGACGTTTAGTAATAATTTAATATTTCCTTCATAAAATTTGCTATTCGATTAATAAAGAATACAAATAAATCAGTAATAAAAGTAATAATATAACAATTTTTCAGATAAACATATAGTATTAATTACTGTTTTGTCATTTTTACTGTACATTTAGTATTAGGAGTACAAATAAGTTTCCGCCGTTTTATTGTAGATGGCGCGGCACGGAGTTTCGGTTAGCTTTCGCAGATGATAACCGGCTTAAAAAATAGTTTGGACATTCAAGAACAACATAACCTATTAATATCATTGATTTGATAATGGTAAAATATAATTTTTATAAGTTGAAAATGTCAAAATTTGAGCCAAGTAAGCGTCATTTGCGGGAAATATTAGTTTACTTCTTTAATTTAAAGATATCTGCTGCTGAGGCGCATCAATTGCTCGTAGAAGCATATGGTGAGGGTGCTTTGAGTGAGAGAACGTGTCGAGAGTGGTTTCAAAAGTTTAAAAACGGTGATTTCGACGTAGAAGACAAAGATCGCAGTGGAAGGCCAAAAATTTACGAGGATGCAGAATTGGAGAAATTATTGGAGGAAGATTCATCTCAAACACAAAAAAAACTTGCTCTAACATTAGAAGTCACTCAGCAAGCAGTCTCACATCGTTTAAAATCATTAGGAATGATTCATAAACAAGGAAATTGGGTTCCGTACGAATTAAAGCCGAGAGATATTGAACGCCGATTATGCTTAAGTGAAATGCTGCTAGCTAGACATAAAAAAAAAAGGGTTTTTTACATCGTATCATAACTGGTGATGAGAAGTGGATACATTATGACAATCCAAAAAGAAGAAAATCATGGGGATTACCTGGCCACGCGTCAACATCAACAGCAAAACCGAATATTCACGGAAAAAAACTTATGCTGTATATTTGGTGGGATCAGCTAGGTGTAGTGTATTATGAGTTGCTTAATCCGAGCGAAACAATTACTGGAGCCCTCTATCGAACACAATTGATGAGATTGAGCCGAGCTCTGAAGGAAAAACGCCCTCAATACTATTCTAGACACGAAAAAATTATTCTTCTGCATGACAGTGCTCGTCCACATGTTGCGGCTCCCGTGAAAAAGTACTTGGAAACACTTGATTGGGAAGTGTTACCCCACCCGCCGTATTCACCAGACATTGCACCGTCCGATTATCACCTGTTCCGGTCCATGGCACATGCTCTGACGGCGCAGCGGTTCACATCTTATGAGGATACCAAAAATTGGGTTGATTCGTGGATAGCCTCAAAAGACAAGGAGTTCTTCAGACGTGGGATTCGAATGCTGCCTGAGAGATGGGAAAAAGTGGTTGCAAGTGATGGGCAATATTTTAAATAAATTTATATTACCGTTCTTCTATAATAAATATTTAATTCGTGTTAAAAAACGGCGGAAACTTATTTGTAACCCTAATAATAAATAGTAAAAGTAATGCATTCATTGATTTGCATTAGTATTCCTTACTTAAATATATTAAATATTAAAATATTTTAGAGACTCGTTTTCTCCGTGTAATCTTTCCTCTTCTTTTTAGAAGTCTTTTGAAGTGGATTGCTCTACTCTTCCTTTGATTCTGACGTTTTTTAGTCGTCCCAATAGGCCTAGCCTCCTACCACTCAACTCATCAGCGCGCTGAATATCCGCTTCTTCTAACTGCTGTATCTTTATAACGACTTTGAATTTTGATAAATAACTTTACCAGCATATTCTACATTTGTTAAGGAATCAATTTACGCAAAAAGAAATTTATGAATCGAAAATCATTAAGGGAACCCCCTTAATGATTTTCGATTCATAAATTTTCAAACTTTAACATAAAATGTTACTTGCTTGCGCTTGAAAAGCTCATAAAAAAACAATCACACGCAAGAGTAATTTCGAGCTCGAAGAGCTCGAAAATGTATTCACACTAATGTTTTCGAGCTCCTTGAACGAATGAGTCGATTAAGATGTTTGAGGCGGCAATCGACGCGTTCTATCAAGTCCTAGAGCTGTTAGATTTTAAAGACGATTGTTCAAGTTGTTTCTGAGAAATTAAAAAAAAACTAAAAAAAATTTTTTTTTTTCTGTAATTCGCAAAATTTTCGAGTTTACTCGATCAAATGATCTGAAATTTTTAGGAAAGTTGACGGTCGATAAACTCGTCCGATTGCCGCAAGGACCATTCAAATCAGTTGATTATTTCAAAAGTTAAAAGAAGTTTACACACACACACACACACACACACACACTCAGACATCATTCTGAAAATGGTCAGAATAGCTTTCTAGGACCTCAAAACGTCGACATCTGATGAAAACTGGATTTTTGAAAATCGGAATGAAAACCATAACTTCCCGAATTTTTGAAAATTGTCAATTTTCATAGTGAGAAGTCATAAAAATCTGCAATATTAGTCTTTTCATCGATATTTACAAAGTAGCGGTTGATTTACTCAAAAATCAAAAAAAGGCATTTTTTTGTACTTATTTCTAATGGATGTTGAGGATAAAAAAAATGTTTCCATAAAAAATGATGAACGGGTCTTGCAGGGGATTTACTGAAGTTTTTAAAGCCGTCCCCTAATTTTCCGTGCGACCATTGGTAGCAGAGATATCGATAATTAAAGCCTAAAGTATGCTTTTTCGTTTAAAGGCTGATATCTCAGCGTCAAATTGCCGTACAATGCTGAAAAAAAGCAGTTTAAAACGGAATAAATTTTCTTCCTGACCTTTGTACAGGCTTAGCTGAAAAAAATTTTTATCAGCCCGTGGACCCTTTCAATGGAAAAAAAAATTTCGAAAATTTTTGTCTCACGATATTTCTCATGATTGCGCAATAACTGTAGCTATGAAAAAATGTTGATCAAAAGACATTGAAACTAGAGATTTCAAGCTTTAAAATTATTTTTTTTTTAAATTTCGATACGATTATATTTCATAAAGTTACAGCCGATTCAAAATCATTCATAAATTTCTAAAATTTTTCTGTTCCTTTAATTTTTTTGCGTAAGTGAAGTGTTTTTGATGTACTGATGAATTGCTGCAAGTATCATTTTTCTTATCTATTGATTTTTTTATACTGAAAATAATTTAATACATTGATATTTGTTGATTTATCATCACAACCGTCCATTTCTCCATAAAAGCAATGTATTTTATGTCGATTTTGAAAAAGTTTTTTCTTCAAAATATGAACGGATACCGATCTTGAAATTTTGACAGTTAATTCTTTGATATAAAACCTGCTGAAAAAAAAAAAAAATTGAGTCTTTTAATGGAAAATTTTTGTCACGCTCATACATCCTTAAGGCAGAATAAAAAAAGTTTTTTGTAGAAATTTCTTGCAGCAGATTAAAAATGGATTTACTACGATAATTCTAAACGTAAAAATCATTGGTTAGATCCAGAGCAAACGAAACATCCACACCAAAACGCAATGTTTATAGTGAAAAAGTATTCTTTGTATTTGGTGTATTTCTTTACGAACTTCTTAAATCAAATGAAATTATTACTGGCGAGTGATTCGCTTTCCAATTAAAACGTTTAAATGAAAAAATTAATGAAAACGACCATATCGTGGATACGGGCGTCATAAACTTGTGATGTTACAGTGTGACAATGCTCTGTCACATAGAAATTCTGTGATCTTGCAATCCATAAATGAATTGCAATAAGAACTTTGACCACATCCAACGTACACATCAAACATTTCGTCATGTGAGCATCACCTTTTTCGATCTTTATAAAACAACTAAGCGGAGCAGCAATCCCAGAATGAAGATCGTTCAAAAAGTATTCGATGAATTCATATCGTCAGAAGACCAAGTTTGTTTTTGCCTAGGAGTCTATGGGCTGTCTCTGTGTTGGGAGAAGGTAGTAGAAGCTAATTGTCACTACATTTAATGAAATTTGTACTTTATTTAATTTTTATAAATAAAAATTTTTTTATCAAAAACAGATCGGACTTTTTCGGACACCTAATAATTCCAGATATAACCATGCATAATTATACATTATTCCATATTGAATAGCTATGTATGATCCCAAATATAATTGTACATAATTATATACTGAAAAAAAAAATTGTTATAATAACAAAAATCAAGATTACGCAGCTATTTGTTATGATAGCAAAACTATCTTGGTTAATGCAACGAAGTGACATTTGTTGTGCTAAGTAAAGTGAAGTTGCTGTTGTAACAAATGATATGTGTTGAGGAAAAATGTTTTGAATACGCATAGAATTTTGTGTTTTAATTAGGTGAACAATATCATTAAGAATTCATCACGAGTTTTGGATTTTGGACATAAATTGTGTTTGTAAATTATGGCTAAAATATTAAACGCTATTTATTTTGAAAAGTGTAACAATATGTCTAAGTATAGTTAAAAGCAGGCCCCTTGAAGAAGTGATTTTCTTGACTCAAGAGAATATATCGTGATGTGATGATATCTTAGGTGAAATAAGATTTTCTCGAATCAAGAAATCTCTATAAAACCTAATTTAATATTTAGCTCAACGCATGACATTTGTTATAACGGTAACTTCACTTTACTTACCATAACAAATGTTACTTCGTTGTGTTGACCAAGATGGATTTGTTATTTTAACAAATAACTGGGTAATCTTGACTATTGTTAAGATAACAAATTTTTTTTTTCAGTGTATATGATCAGAAAAAATCTTTTTTCTGTCAGATCGCGATGACTAATCGTTAGAAATAACTCTTGAATAATAACTGCTAATACAAAATATTTAAAAATCCTGGTAGCGAAAGTATAGTCCTCAGTTATATTGTTAACTATATCATCGTAATTTTGACGATAAATTCCTTTCAGTAAACCAAAAGCTGTCCTATATCATTTTAATGCTGATATAGTTTTATTTAGAATCATTGTATAAACTTTTTCCACATTTTCACAGTGAACAAATTCCAATTCATAAAAATTATAATAATTGTCATTATGTTAACTCATATTTGATAGCATTAACATTACCTATTTTTCAATTGAACTTTTTTGCAGTAAATCCAAAAAATACCCCGTTAGCGTTACGACAAACATCGACTTCTGTTGAAATTCAACCAAATGTATTGACTAATGTCAAACAGGAAATGGTAATGCTTCGGAAATCTAATATTCCACGACAAGATTCAAGGCTTTCCGTAAAATGTTTGATCGAGAGTATCGAAAATGCAACTAAACAAGCCAAATCTGGTATGTAAATTACATAACATGCGTTATTCAAAGGTCTAAAAGAAACCTAACGACATTTAAGTAATTTCAGGACCTGGTAGCCAAAGTAGTTCTACATCTTCTTTGAATTCTATTGGAACTAATGATCTTTTGAGCTTAAAAACTTCATTGCGTGATCAACATCAAATGAATAATTTAATAAGTGCTTCCAATTCATCAAATATTAATAATACTAATTCTATTGGTAATAAAAAATTGCCATTTCCAGGTAAGAATTGTAATTTTACAGCTGATTGGATATTGAAATAGTATATTAACGCATTGAGTGGAAGGTGCTTTCGACAACGAGTGTGATTGGTTCACGAGCCGTGAGGCGAGAGTTGCCAACACACGAGTGTCGAAAGCCCTTCCTACTCAATCCGTTACAATAGTTTTTGCATCGAATGGTAAAAAAAAATGTCTTTTATTGGTAAAAACCGACACTACATTAAATTTAATTTTTTAATTGACCTAAAATAATATTCAATCGTATTAATATAAAAATAATTCCTGTATTATTTCTGATGCAAAAGATTATTAAATAATAATAGTAACAATTAAACATGATTTAATTGATTTTTATAATAATTTAAAATTATTTTTATTCTTTTCAATATATTAATACTCAACAAAAATAACTAGAGTTTCAAGTCAAGGTTCGTATAGTGAATTGTACATTATAATTAAATACAGTAAGATGATTTTCTATAGTCTGGGACTTTCCGTTGTTCTAACTCGGGACGGCTGCTCATTGGATTTTTTGTTGGATCGTTTAGTGACTAATAAATGGTATATCTATATATATACAATCAGCGCCATGTATTCATACCGTACCTTGTTACAAGCGTACCTTTTACTTTTCTACTTTTAGTACTCTACCAACATACAACTCTCTTGAATAGATTTCTATGCGAAAATATCAATATTAAATATATTTATGTTGCAAAATGATTCTATGTAAAATTATCTCTATGTAAACATATTCTATTAAATATAAATATATGCTAAAATAATTCATGTCCAAAATATCTCTATATTATATATCTCTATGAAAATTAAGTCTACAAAATTTATTATAATATATTACAATTAGGTGTTAAAATATTTATATTATGGAATTTCTCCATAACTATACAACTCTCCTTAATATTTATCTATTCTGCATATCTCTATGACACAACAATTCTATGAAAAAATTTTTCTATGTTGACCAAAGTCAGTTTCAACATTTCTCTACTTGAAAAAAAAAACTAAGTTTTATGAATGATTTTGTATCTTATCACCAGCAATCGAGTGGCGCTACCATTAAATTCCAACAAAAATACAATAATAATGATAATGATATTAAAAACAACAATGACTAGAAAATGGCGTCAACGAGAACTACAGTGGTTGTACAGGTTTCCTTTTCATTTATTTAGGTAATTATAATTTTTTCTTGTTAGTTACTTGAATAAATGAAAAGGAAACCTTAGGTATTTGGCCGACCCCAGCCGGTCCTGTACAACCACTGTAGTGCTCGTTGACGCCATTTTCTAGTCATTGTTGTTTTTAATATCATTATCATTATTATTGTATTTTTGTTGGAATTTAATGGTAGCGCCACGCGATTGCTGGTGGTAAGATACAAAATCATTCATAAAACTTAGTTTTTTCTTTTCGAGTAGAGAAATGTTGAAACTGACTTTGGTCAACATAGAAAAATTTTAAAATAGAGAAATATTAAGGAGAGTTGTATAGTTATGGAGAAATTCCATAATATAAATACGTTAACACCTAATTCTAATATATTATAATAAATTTTGTAGACTTAATTTTCATAGAGATATATAATATAGAGATATCCCGGGAAAAAATCATCAGGCTGATCATGCCTGAATATTGGCCAGCCATGAGCATGCATGATCATGGCTGGTCAGGCATGATTGTGCTTTTTCATGCATGATCACGCATGCTCATGGCTGGCTAATATTCAGGTATTATCAGGCCTGAGCAAGCACAATCCCTCAAATTATTTAAAAAAAAATATATAAATAATGATAAGTCAATTTGAAATTAACTTATTTTGTGAGTATTATTGTGTAGTTAATGTTTTCTGGTTGAAAAATACTTTTGAATTTTACCCGCGACGGGTCTCGAACCCACGACCGTCATGTTAGGAAGCACGTCCGCTGTCCACTAGGCTGAACTATCTTATTCAGTTTACGACGATTTTTAACATCTTTTGAAACCTTAGGGTTGTAAAAAATAAAATATTATTTGAACTCGATCTTGATTTTTTTATTAAATCTTTTTTGAATAATGAATGGAAAGAATTGTAGTTATCAATTACAAGCAAATTTAACAATTACATTAATCTTAATTATTAAAAAAAAAAAAAAAGCAATTATGTTAAGTGTCATTATCAATTTGGCAAAAATTTATTATTTCAATTATTTAATTAATTCAAAAAAACAATTTTTAATTAAATTCAGTTAAATTATTTTTCGGAAAAAAAAGATTGGTTTTCGTTATTAATTGAACCAAAAATTATACATTAAATATATTTTCATTATCGATTTAAAAAATGATAATTTTAACTACTATCGTCAAAATATAAATAAATGTTTAATTATTTGAAGTTTTTCATAAAAAATATATGATTATCCTTAATTAAAAACCTCAATCAAATCCGATTGAAGCTCGACCGGATTTAAATCGAATTCAATCGGAGATTTTAATCATAGATTTTGATTAAATTATTTGTAATGTTTGACCGTGCATGATTCATGCATAATCTATGTTTGAACATGCTTACCCTTGCCTGAATCATGCATGATCATGCTTGATCATGCATGCTGATTTTTCCCCAGACAATTAATCTAATTTAAATAAATAATAAAATAAAAAGGAAACAATAATTATAATTAATCTAAAAGTTTCTATTAACGACTAACTTTCATCTATGAATATGAACGAGTACGCTTAGTCGTTTATGATCAAGCCTGAATATTCATAAATATTTTTCACTATTTGCATATAACCGTGAAAGATTAAGGTTGACCATGAATATCCTTGTACGATCATGTCTGCGCCATGCATGATCATGGATAACAGAGCATGCTCAACCATGACCTTTCTCGAGGGATTACATTGCTGGATCCGATTATTTCTAACGTAAGTCATGAGCAAGCCTGATCTTGAATGAGTCATGCATGATCATGCTTGATCACGAATGAGTTATATATGATCAAGTATGAACCATGTATGGTAATGCATAACAGAGCATGCTCAATCACGATCTTTCCTGATAGATCATATCTCTGAATACAATTATTCCTAACGTAAGTAATGAGCAAGTCTGATTTAGAATGAGCCATGTATGATCATGTTTGATCACGAATGAGTCATGCCTGGCCATGAATGAGTCATGCAGGATCAAGCATGAATCATGCACGGCCAGGTATAAATACTGCATGATCATGCATGGTGATTTTTTCCCGGGATTTTGGACATGAATTATTTTAGCATATATTTATATTTAATAGAATATGTTTACATAGAGATAATTTTGCATAGAATCATTTTGCAACATAAATATATTTAATATTGATATTTTCGCATAGAAATCTATTTAAGAGAGTTGTATGTTGGTAGAGTACTAAAAGTAGAAAAGTAAAAGGTACGCTTGTAACAAGGTACGGTATAAATACATGGCGCTGATTATATATATATATATATACATATTAGGGTTCTTTGTTTCCGGTGAAAATTTGTTTTTCGTTGCTGATCAAGCAAAATATTATTCTTTATGCTAAAACAAAAATTCCTGCCAAGTTTGAGCTCTTAATTTCAATCCTAAGTACTTTCCATTTGATTTCAAAGATTTCCCATTTAAAAAATGCCATCTGGCAGCCAAAATGGAAGGTAGATTTTTCGAAAATTTTCAGCACCACCCAGACTTTTCGGTAAGTCGCGCTTAGTTCAAAACGAAGGCGGCCCTTGTTCATATCTACTAAGGTTGAAGCCAATTTTTGAAGGTCGGTTTTTCAATCTGAGATTCTTAATCCGCGATTTAAATATTGTTAGTATCCTTATATATTTATATATAAATGTACGAGCGATACTAATTTAATCGCATACTACTAAAATCTCGGATTAACAAACTAGCTTTGAGTAAATGTGGTTAGAAACGAAAGTATACATACGTAATAAAATTCGAGATTTATAAATTAATTAAAAATATCAAAAACGGCGCAAGCAAATATTTAGATATTTAAAAATGAAGACTTAAATATTAAGCTCAAGTATTTCTCATGGAATAGGTAGAGAATTATGATAGATTAATAAACAAATAGGTAAATACCAGTTATAATTTATATTTATCTATTATTAATAAGTTTAAACACGGAAGAGGTTAAAGAGGTGTATGACACTGGTATAGACACGGTTAACTCACGCCGCCACGTTCATATATATATATATATCGGGAAGTCAGTACGAGCTTAGGCGTTATCCCGAGTATTGGTTTCAATATGTATATCTCTCATTTTTATTTAAAATATAAACGACTAATAATTATGCAACACAATGATTTAATATTAAAAGTATTGTTCACAAATAATGACACTTAGACAAGTAATATAATGAAGATAGTGTTGCACAAATATCAAAATACACTAAATACTAATTAATGCAATAGTTAATTACGCAGGGAATTATAATAATTGTAATACACGACAGTCTAATAATATTCAAGTAAAGCCTGATCGATAATTTACAAATACTACACTAAACTAGGCTCGAGAATGAATCCACGGTCGTCAGGAAAACTTTTACTCGCACAACGAATGCTCAATCAGAACTAGTGTTGTAATATCGAATTCGATTAATCGAACAATCGATGTTTCTGTTTCGATTATCGATATTTTTTAATCGATTGTAAAGGATTCAATTAATCGAAAAAAAATCGATTTCAATTTTCAAAAACGATTTCTTAACATCGGTTTTTTAAAAAATAACTTTCATTTAAGTTTGTTATAAAATATAAATCTTTTGTTTCGAATTCAGAAATATTATTCTTCGGTCAAGAAAAAACACAGTAGATCTAGATTTCCTTCGTCATTTATAACCTTCAAGTTCCAGTTTCCAACCCCTTTAAATATTTTGTTTTTTCTCTAAAATATTCGATTGTTGCAATCGATTTTTGGCAAGGCGATTGTAAAACTTAAATGTTACTCTCAAATAATCGATTCTTTTAAAAAATTTTTTTTTTTTAATAAAATAATAATTTATTATATAACGACAATCCATTTTAAAATTGGTTTAGTCTTGTTTATTTATTGCTGTAATAATATTATAATTAAATCAATGGTCATAAAATAAAATTTTTTTAAGAAAAAATTACCAGTTATATTTTTCTTTTTATTTATATTGAATTCGTCCCATTTCAACTCAAGTTAAAAATGATTTAATTTTTTTTTGTAATTTTGGCGCCGTTATTATAATTTCTTATGACTATTTTTTAGCTTTTTATTAGTCAAACTTTTTTTTTCATTGTAATATTGAACTTCAAATTTAAATTTTAAAATCGATCTTCACAATCGATTGTTGAGTTATCGATTGTACAACTATACAGTTGATTAAGAAAAAAACTGATTTCTTTTCACTAAAATTAATCGATTTTTCGATTAATCGATTGTTTATGGACGATTAATTGATGATATCGATTGTCTAGTTTCGATTGTATGCGATTATAAATAATCGAATATTAGCACCCGATTTTTACGACACTAATCAGAACTAACTGACTCAACTAGTACCAAACTTTACTTTTCATTGAAAGCTTTTTAGGTAGATTTTTTTAAAAATCTAACTATTGTATTTGTCCTCATGGTCGATTTTACAAGGGATTTCGTTATAAACTATCATAATTAGTTGAGTAGAGTTCAAAAATACCACTCGTTGAAAAATTTATGTATGTATGTATATATATATATATATATATATATATATTTATGTAATAGAACCGTCTTTTGAGGACACGATTGCGTCTACAATTCTTATCCGATCTTAATGAAATTTCCTACACTTATTCTATGTGTGATTACCGCGGTTAAGTTCGAAGATGGGCTGCTTCGGTCGATTAGTTTAGAAGTTATGGCTGTCTGAACTTTCAACGATTTTTCGAAAAAATCAATTTTTAATCACTTTCAAGTCCATATAACTTTAAAACTACAACTCATAGATAATTTCTCCAAAAAGTATTTTAAAGTGTGACTAATAAGCTTTAATTTATGACCTCAAACTTTATATTTTGACCATTTATTCCAATAATTTCATAGCCTTGAAAATTTTAATGGAATCAAAAAATGTTGAAAATATGGTTTTCAGTCCACAGAACTTATGCTTGTTCAATTATAATCCAGTTTTGTCAGTTGTATTTTATTGTGCACAGATTAACCTGTAAATTTCACTGCTATTTTATATTTTAGAAGTATTTCTTTTATTACTTATAATGTATCAAATGTACCTCTACTCCCAATGATTATCACTTGTCTTGTCAATACGATAGCACCCACAGTTCTTATCGGATCTTGATGAAATTTTTTACACTTATTCTATAGGCGATTACCTTGATCAGGTTCGAAGATGGGCTGAATGCCTCGGATAGTTTTGAAATTATGGCTGTTTGAAATTTTCATGATTTTTCGTAAAAATCAGTTTTTAATCAACGCTAAAGCTCATATAACTTCAAAACTAATAATTAAACACAAATTCCGTAAAAAGTATCTAAAAGCTTGACTAATAATCTCGCATTAATGACCTTAAGCTTTATTTTTTGACTATTTCTTACAATAATTTGATACCCTTGAACTTTTTAATGAAATCAAAAATGTTGAAAATATGGTTTTCATTCCACATAACTTATGAATTTCCCATTATAATACAATTTTGTCACGTGTATTTTATTGTAAACAAAATAACCTGTTAATTTCACAGCTATTTTATATTAGGAAATTTTTAATGTTATTTTAACTGGGCTTGTCATGGTAACAGCGATTACAATTATGATCTCATACTTATTAAATTTTCAATACTTTATTTATGTGAAGGTTAGTTTGGTACATTACCTGTATAATGTTATGTCAAATCAACTATCTGAAGTTCTCTATCAATAATAATCGTTGTCTTTTTTTACCTTCACTCCTAGAAAACGAGTCTAATTTCATATCATGACTATACACTAACAAGATATGTATGTATAAAACTAATTTTTATATCAATTAATTGAAAAATCTACCTTCCATTTCGGCTGCCGAATGGCCTTTTTTTCAACATATTCAAAGAAGGACAACCGTCTCATATTATCTTACTATCTTGTCCTCTGTGTCTTACTATACCCATCCTGTGACCGTGGCTACGTTTAGTGAACAGATGTCACAGCGAGCCTAAGCCTCCTGCAATAAAGATAATCTGCTTAAGTTGTAAGCAACTAGAACTCGAATTTTAGTATTTAATTGTTACTATAAAAACTAGTCTCGACTGTTGTGAATTTCTCGTCCCATTGGAAAACCCCATTTTATTCTTTCATCTCCGACATATATATTAGGGTGTTTCAAAATAAACATTTTTTTTTTTTCAAGTCTTATGGTCTTAAAATTTAGTCTTAGGTACTAAAAAAATCCTCCCAAAAGAGCAGCTCGAAAGCTCAATCCTGCTAAGAGCTCAACGAATATTCATTTTCCCATTTAAATTGTATATAAAAAATTTTTTTTTGTTTTTTAAAAATGAAAGTATTAAAAAATTT
This sequence comes from Microplitis deprimator, assembly GCA_964016945.1. Classification (NCBI taxonomy): domain Eukaryota; kingdom Metazoa; phylum Arthropoda; class Insecta; order Hymenoptera; family Braconidae; genus Microplitis; species Microplitis deprimator. Next base: position 10,769,990 of record OZ024710.1, on the reverse strand, counting down.
TTTTTCATAAATCAAAGTACATGGTCTTGTAGGAAACTAAATTCTCTACAAAAAAGCCCCCGAGTGTTTTCTTTGTACAACTAACAGAAAAAAAGTTATGAAGCTTGAAACAATAGTGAATCGAAAAACTTGACGTAAAGATAATTTCCGGATTTTATTACGTGTACATGTTTATGCGGTGAATCTATATACTATGTATAATCAGTAAGGTGTTTTAAAAAGATTTCTGAGATCTTACTTATTTTCCGTATAAATTTCGAAAGAAAAATATTTTTTTTAAGAATTAAAATTTTTTTTTTTTTTATATTTTTAAATTAAAAAGAAAGTTATGTTTTGAAAGTAAGGAAAATTTTTCCCATGTGTTCAAAAAAAAATTGACAGATACCATTCGTTCAGATTAAAAAACCTAAATTTTTATCCAAAAACTGTTTAATATAATGAGAACATGAAGTTATACTATTTAATATAGTTTAAACCTTCATTACTTTTTTTCTGTTAGTTCTCGGGAGAAAATACTTAGAAGCAATTTTGTAGATAATTTAATTTGCTGCAAGACTGTTTACTTCGATTTTTGAAAAAAAAAAATTTTTAATGCTTTTATTTTCAAAAAACAAAAAAAAAATTTGTTTTAAAACACCCTAATATACATATATAAATTTTTCAACGAATGGTAGTTTTGAACTCCACTCAACCAATTATGATAGGCTATGACAAAATTCCTTGAAAAATCGACCATGAGGACAAATACAATACCTAGATTTTATAAAAAATCTATTATAAAAAATCTACCTAAAAACACGGAAATTAAATTAATTTTTTTTTAACCCTTCAGAACATACGTCTCCCGTACTACAGTCATTGCTATCGTGATGAGAGAAATTCTCACGCCTATTGCGCAAGCTCCAAGAGCGAAATTTAAAAAATATTTAAATAATTTTAGGTTATATATCAAGTAAAATACAATATAAAATATTATTTATTTAAATACTAAGAATTAAATAATAATTCTTCATAAATTATTTTTTATAAATAATTATTTATAAATTATTACATTTTTTATTTTAATGAAAATACTGGTATACAGATACACTTGTAAACAACTTTTAGTATACTGTTTATTTGTATATCTATATACATTCAAAATGGTGGCTAGAAACCACGGAGACAGCTGAAATGAAACGAAGTCATACGAACAGCAATTTTTTTTGTGCCTGACTTAACTCACGGGATGAGAGAAACTCTCACAGTTAATAAACACATAATTTTTTTTCTTTATTTTCCAAGTTTAAAAAATTTGTTTTTTTTTTGTATCATTTAGAGCATTAAATTTTAGTAAGGTAAAAAAATTTCAGGGGGTCATTCCATTTGAATTTAGAAAGAAAAAAAAGTTTTAAAAAAAGTGTGGAAGAATCTCTATACTATGGTTCCGAAGGGTTAACTATCCAATACCCATTTGGATTTTATGATATCAATGCGCCGTTTGTCTCAATTTGTAGGGAACTTAGTGTTCTTCAAAAGTTCCCATAGTAGCTTAGCTGTTATTCAAGCCGATTCACTTTTATCCGTTGTGGAAGTCATTTTTCCTGTGAAATTGACCCTTATCGGCTTGCAGAACATAAACCAATGAAAGTACACTAAAAATTTTAAGGAGAATTCTATAGGAAATTGTATTCTCTTCAAAAAAAGACCTATGCGTCAAGTCGCTAAATTCCATAGTTTCCGAGTTATGGTAATTTTAATAATTTAAAAAGTACAATATCAAATATGTCACGAAGCGATTCAGACGCGAGACGCTGCGCGCGCTTTCCTACCTCGCCGTGAATTTAACAACACCTCTTAGCTAATAAAAAGCGCATGTGCGCAATTAATTATTATAATATTTTATCATATAAGTACTTATATTATTTTGATTAATTATATAATAATGATTTATTTATAAATTATTGATATTATTGTTTATTATACTTATGCTTTGATAATTATTTTGAATTCTATATATTAAATCAATATTTTCATTTCAGTTAGTAGCACACGTGCGCGTATATATTGTATAAAAATATCGACCGAAGGGAGAGTAAGTCGATACAGTGGGGATAAAACTCAATATCTCCCTCCCGCCACGTGGTGCGCTCAAATAATTATTATTTTATTATTTAAAGGGTTAATACTTATTATGTTTATGATTAATGATGGAAAATATTATTTAGTTTATTATTATGATATAACTCAGGTCGTACAATAAATTTAAATATTTTATTTTAATTGATAATTTTGGGCCCGTGGTCATGAGAAGGCATAACACGTGAGTGATACCCATCCCTTGGAAAACCGACGCGAAAATAGTCGGAAAGGACCGGGCTATTGTGAAGGTAGGACGTGTTGTTGTCCGTGATTTATAAGTAAAATTTGTTCTGGCCCAGTTGCCGTAATAAAGTAATTAAATATTAAAGAAAGTTAATTTGGTTAATTAATATTTTGTTATATAAACTAAAAGTATAGTTTACGTATTATTTATAATTGAAAAGCTCCAGGAGTACACTATTGTCAACGCTGGTAAGTCAATTGCATTTTCATTTGTTGCATCGGCTATCGCTGGACCCTCAATAGAGTTGATTGCGATAACTAATTGATTAATGATAGAACCTGAGTTATTTTGTAATAATAAGTTCAATTTGTTCGATGCACGTTCCAGAGTTTGGTGCATACGTGCATAGACGCGTCAAATAAATTCCTTAATAGATTAGACAAGGATAGCGTACTTGGCTCCTTGTCTTACAATAGTATTTAAAATATTATTTCTTTGGGTAAAATTTATTTTGTAATTTAATAGTATGCAACCCAGTGTTGCCCAATATATATTGAGTACCCGTGCCTTTCTCTCCCCAGCGTAAATAATATAAAATAAAGAAAAAGATTAGTGTTTTTATTTGTATACAATTTATATTCATTTATGAAGGTAAATTTGTAATTTGAAATTTGAGTTCCCCAGTGGATAATTTGATCTAATTTATTTGATTTTGGCTATAATGAGCATATTTTAATTTGATGAATTTCATTATAAAGAATTAATTTATAGTAAATGACATTTGGTATTGTAATAATTATTGGATTTATATTTATAAATATATTTGGATTAAATAATATAGTAAAAGGATTCCAGTGATAGCCAACGTTTGTTTGCTTATTTCCTGGATATATTTTAGTAATAATTATTCTTTATTATTTTTATTCATTATATTTATTTGGTTGTCTTTCCGCTTGGTGCATACATTCTCGCTCAAGATTTTGTCCCGTGATCTCTCCCCTGATTTGTTATAATTTTTGTCCGTTTTGTAAAAATGGACTGGCGCCCTCGTGCACTAACCCAGCCTGAGGAGCTGGTCCAGGTACACTTTTACTTTATTTATTATTTTGAGTCATATTTATTATTATTATTTATAATTTTTATTACACGTGGGTGACCACATACGGATTCCGGGTTGTATTCGCGACTCCGTCGCGTAAATAAAAACGGTTTACGTTATAAATAAAAAAATTGCAATCGATATTTTATTTTTCAAGTTATTAAAATTACTATAGCTCGGAAACTATGGAATTTAGCGACTTGACGCTTAGGTCTTTTTTTGAAGAGAATAAAATTTCCTATAAAATTCTCATCCACATTTTTAGTGTACTTTCATTGGCTTATGTTCTGCAAGCCGATAAGGATCAATTTCACAGGAAAAATGACTTCTGCAACGGACAAAAGTGAATCAGCTTGAATAACAGCTAAGCTACTATGGGCACTTTTGAAGAACACTAAGTTCCCTGCAAATTGCAATAAACGGCGCATTGATATCATAAAATGCAAACGGGTATTGGAAAGTTAAAAAAAAATTAATTTAATTTACGTGTATTTTAAATGGGAAATATTTTAAATCAAATGGAAAGCACTTAGGATTGAAATTAAGAGCTCAATCTTGGCAAGAATTTTTGTTTTAGCATAAAGAATAATATTTTGTTTGATGAGCAACCGAAGCAACGAAAAACAAACTTTCAACCGAAACGAAGGACCCTAATATATATATATATATATATATATATATATATACAATCAGCGCCATGTATTCATACTGTACCTGGTTACAAGCGTACTTTTCACTTTTCTACTTTTATTACTCTACCAACATACAACTTTCTTAAATAGATTTCTATGCGAAAATATCAATATTAAATATATTTATGTTGCAAAATAATTCTATGTAAAATTATCTCTATGTAAACTTATTCTATTAAATATAAATATATGCGAAAATAATTCATGTCCAAAATATCTCTACACTGTAAAAAAAGATTCCTGACATCAAACCAGATTCGTTTGGCTCAAGTACTCCGTGCGTTTGGATACAGCCAAGCGCGTCAAGCGAATGAATCTACCGCCCTCTACGTTTGACAGTATATTTTGCTTCAACTAAGAGTTTCCTGAGGGAAGTTACCGAGTCGTTTGAACTAACTTTATGGTATTTGATATAACTCAATAACTTTTTTCAGTTAAAACAAATAGAAATTAGTTCGTCATTTATGCTGTTGATATAATAATGATTTTTGTTTCATATAAATAAGTTAAAAATTTCACTCAAAGTAAATTGTAAGGTGATTGAAGGTATGCATTTTCAGTTAAGTCAAAATTTTATTAAAGCAAACGAATTTTAGTGTTGAAAGTAATATTTTTTTAGGTCCGTAGAAACTCTCTTTGCAATCGATTCAATAAAAAATCGAATTATTTCAAATTGCTGTATTGGATTAATCCAAAAAAACAGTAATCTGAATCAAATGAATATTGCCTTTGATTTTCTCATTAATAATTCATTAAAAAAAATCTATTTTTTTTTTCTTATGTATTTATTTATTTTTGATATTTTATTTTTATTATTATTATTTTTTTTTTTTATTAAGTATTAAGACAATATCTCTTAAAAATTTAGTCTCTACAAAATTTACTATAATATGATAGAATTAGGTGTTAACATATTTATATTATAGAATTTCTCCATAACTATACAACTCTCATTAATATTTTTCTATTCTGCATATCTCTATGACACATCAATTCTATGAAAAAATTTTTCTCTTTAAAAATTTTTTTATGTTGACCAAAGTCAGTTTCAAAATTTCTCTACCACAAAAAAAAAAACTAAGTTTTAAGAATGATTTTGTATCTTACTACTAGCAATCGCGCAGCGCTACCATCAAATTCTTTTAATGTAAAATTTTTAAAAGTTGAACTATAAATATTCTATGTTTTTTCAAAATTAATAAATTTTTTTCATGCCTGCTATTTTCAATATCATACTTATGCATTAGATAAATATTTTTATTTCTAATCTATTTAATTATAATAAAATACTAACAAAGTCACGGTTCGAATTTAATGACGCCATTTTCTTGTTATTGTTGTTTTTAACATCATTATCATTATTATTGTATTGTTGTTGGAATTTAATGGTAGCGCCTCGCGATTGCTGCAGGTAAGATACAAAATCATTCTTAAAACTCAGTTTTTTTTTTGTGGTAGAGAAATTTTAAAACTGACTTTGGTCAACATAAAAAAATTTTTAAAGAGAAAAATTTTTTCATAGAATTGTTGTGTCATAGAGATATGCAGAATAGTGAAATATTCAGGAGAGTTGTATAGTTATGGAGAAATTCCATAATATAAATATGTTAACACTTAATTCTATCATATTATAGTAAATTTTGTAGAGACTTAATTTTCATAGAGATATATAATATAGATATATTTTGGATATGAATTATTTTCGCATATATTTATAATTAATAGAATAAGTTTACATAGAGATAATTTTACATAGAATTATTTTGCAACATAAATATATTTAATATTGATATTTTCGCATAGAAATCTATTTAAGAGAGTTGTATGTTGGTAGAGTACTAAAAGTAGAAAAGTAAAAAGTACGCTTGTAACCAGGTACAGTATGAATACATGGCGCTGATTGTATATATATATATATATATATATAAAGTGTAGATTTGTCATATTTTTCACGAACAATGTGGACATTCTTCGCGATATTTATTCTTTGTAGTGTCATTTTTAACCAATCAAAGACGTGCTTTCTTACCATGAGTTGCCAAAATAATTTTTTTAAAGTTTTTTATTTACTACTTAAATTATAGAATCACAAAAATCTTCAGTACCGATCATAAATTTGAACTCAAAGGAACTGTTGGATTCTGCAACATTAAATGTAAACACTATCGATTTCGTACAACGAAGCACTATAACAGATCTCACTGGCAAGGATCCTCTGTGTGGTTTAGTTAAAAACGGTGGTTCAAAGCGGAATGCGTTGCTTAAATGGTGTCAAAATAAAACAATAGGTTATCGAAATATTGATATCACAAATTTTAGTAGTTCTTGGAATGACGGTCTTGCACTTTGTGCTATTCTTCATTCATATTTGCCCGATAAAATACCTTATGACTCTTTAAGCCCTTCTGAAAAGAAACGGAATTTTTTTTTGGCATTTTCGGCAGCCGAAAGCGTTGGAATTACGACAACATTGGTAAGTAGTACCTTTTTTGTAATACCCACTGCGAAAGTTGAATTTTCGAGCGCTGTGTGGTAAGGATATTGCGGTCGATTTCTGACTGACAATAGTAGCGTCACTTTTTCCCGCAATCACGGAGTAAGTCTTCTTTTCATTATATTCTTTTCTCACTCTTCTTCCTGTATATTTTTTTATATTATAAGAATTTCTGACTATCATGACACTTCTATCGACAATTAACATGATGAATCGTCGTATCAACAATCCAGTCGATACAAGCAAGAAAATAACGAAAGTTAGCGAAAATTTCTGGCCAGCTAATGTCTTCACAAAACGTTTTTGAAATCCAACAAAAAAAATGCTTGGCGATTATTTATTTATTTTTAACTTCCCGCTAAGAAAATCGATGATTTTCAAAAATTTCGGGAAGTTACTGTTTTCACCCCGATTTGCGAAAATCGAAATTCCAACAGATGTCGACGTTTTGAGGTTCTAGGAAGCTATTCTGACTAAATTCAAGATAATGTCCCAGTGTATGTATGTATGTATGTATGTACGTACGTACGTATGTAAATATTCTGTAACTTTTGAACGGATGAACCGATTTTGATACTCAAGGTGTCATTCGGCACGGCTTGTTAATTACTATAAGCACTGAAAATTTGAGCTTAATCGGTAGGGTACGTTCGGAGACATTTCGAAAATAAAATTTTTTCAAAAATATTTTTTCTGAATAACTTTTAATTCGCTCGATGGATTGATTCCAAAATCTATTCAGCTCTGAAACTTTATAAGCCGCGTCGAATGCCACCTCAACCATCAAAATCGGTTTATTCGTTCAAGAGAAACCGTTAACGAAAGAATTAAAAAAATTTTTTTTTTTTAGTTTTTTCGAAATTTCTCAAAAACGACTCGATAGAACAATTTTAAAATTTGATCAGCTCTAGAACTCAATAAAACGCATCGATTGCCACCTCAACCGTTGCAATCGGTAAATTCGTTCGAGAAATATCGTTGGGGAAAAAATGGTAAAAAACGTTATTTTTCGAAAACAAAGGCATAGAAAAGTATTTTCGAGCTCGAAGAGCTTGAAAATGTATTCACAACAATGTTTTCGAGCTCTAGGAGCTCGAAAACTGCGGGAAGTTTTGGGGCTGGCCCGCAGGGTCAATTGACAGACCGATTTTTTTTTCTGGTTTTATGCAAACATATTATGAACTTCAGTATCTGGCTTAATCAAACTGTAACAGCATTAGAGAGAAAAGAAGATGAATGAAATGAGTTCAATTTAAGGTCTCTGCGGGTTATTGTTCACGCATTATTCAATTATTTATTAATTCTCGCAACAAATGAATGGTTTTATTTTATACAATACATCAGCTGGTTCAACGCTGATCACAAGTCATATATATATATATATATATACATATATATACTTGGTGTATATATATATATATACATATATATATACTTGGTGTTACCCACTCGCTTTACTGAGCATTTCTTAATGTTGGATGACTCTTTATTTTTATTTTATTATTGATATCGATATCTTAACATTTACCGTTCAAACATTTGTAAATATACTTATTCTCTCGCATATTTCTATGCAAAAAAAAATTGTAATTGGTGAAACCACAGGATAGAGACAATTTTAAATACACTGGCTATAGCCCTACAACGGCCGAATTATAAAAAAAATACCACTACTGATTCAGGAGTAAATTTTCAATGAAAAATGTTTAATTGTATTGTTGTTAATTTTCTTGTATCTCAACTAACATTGAATTTAAATTTCAAGACTGTAGGTTTCTTGATTGAAGACGTTCAAATTTTCATTACTTAGGCCTCTTCACAGCCTCACCAATTTAAAAAAAGAAAAAAATTACACCTTTTATTTTCTGGTATCCGAGGTAATTTTCGATTAGAATTTCTAGTCCGTACACGGAAAAAAGAAGACAGAAATAATTACAGTATAAGATGTGAAAACAAGCTCTTCAATCTCAAAACTATAAAAATTAAATTGCGATCTCGAATTTTTACATTTTAAACAGTAAAAAGTTTTTTGCAGTCGAATCAGTATATTTTACATTTTCAAAATGTTAATCAAACACAATAAAATGTAAATATACTATTGTTCTTTGATAAATAAAATTTTCTTGCTTTGAAAATCATGTATTCTTTTTTAAAAGTGTAAAAATGACCATTTGCAAAAAATATAACAATTAAAATGTCAAATTATATTATTTACTAACTTATAGAGTGAAATTTAAAGCGTGAGCTATCAATTATAGATTATAATAGTCCTTCGACTGAAGAGGAGAGCCCGTATACATTTTGTTGGCACCGGGTACACTCAACGGTTTCTTACGTATTTTGAGCCGAGGATCACGAAAATCGGGTCCGTTTTGTTCAAAAGTGGTGCAAACAATTGTTAATAACAATTTAATTGTTTAAATCGGAATAACTCCCGAACGGCTGGTTTGTTGGGGCAGTGTAAAGGAAACAAAATGTTCAGAATGAAAAAATACATAAAAAAGCTATCATAGTGGTTTTTCGTATCTCAGATATTTTGCGAGATATGACCAAAAAACGAGCAACGCGCTCGGACCTCTCACTCTCGAACAAGCGGCTGCCTATGCGCGAGCTCTCTCTCGCGCCAAATCGCGTCAGATGCTTGATAGGCCGGAAGTTTTCTAAGTTTTTTACAATAAAAATGAGAGAAAAAATAAAAAAAATGTCGATGCCTCCAATCGACTGCATTTTTCCTGAAACGAATTTCTGTCGTATCGTCCAGAGACGTTTTTTTTTTTGTTAACAAATGTTATAAACAAATGAAATTTTTTTAAGTCCAGATTGGATTCAAAAAATCAATAAAATGTCGATACCACCAATCGACTGCATTTTCCTGAAACGAATTTCTGTCGTATCGTCCGGAGACGTTTTTTTTTTTGTTAACAAATGTTATACACAAATGAAATTTTTTTAAATCCAGATTGGATTAAAAAAATCAATAAAATGTCCATACCACCAATCGACTGCATTTTTCCTGAAACGAATTTCTGTCGTATCTTCCGGAGACGTTTTTTTTTTTGTTAACAAATTTTATAAACAAATAAATTTTTTTAAGTCCAGATTGGATTAAAAAAATCAATAAAATGTCGATACCACCAATCGACTGCATTTTTCCTGAAACGAATTACTGTGGTATCGTCCGGAGACGTTTTTTTTTTTGTTAACAAATGTTATAAACAAATGAAATTTTTTAAAGTCCAGATTGGATTCAAAAAATCGATAAAAAGAAATTAATTTCAGGAAAAATGCAGTTGATTGGTGGTATCGACATTTTATCGATTTTTTGAATCCAATCTGGACTTTAAAAAATTTCATTTGTTTATAACATTTGTTAACAAAAAAAAAAACGTCTCCGGACGATACCACAGTAATTCGTTTCAGGAAAAATGCAGTCGATTGGTGGTATCGACATTTTATTGATTTTTTTAATCCAATCTGGACTTAAAAAAATTTCATTTGTTTATAAAATTTGTTAACAAAAAAAAAAACGTCTCCGGAAGATACGACAGAAATTCGTTTCAGGAAAAATGCAGTCGATTGGAGGCATCAACATTTTTTTTATTTTTTTTCTCATTTTTATTGTAAAAAACTTAGAAAACTTCCGGCCTATCAAGCATCTGACGCGATTTGGCGCGAGAGAGAGCTCGCGCATAGGCAGCCGCTTGTTCGAGAGTGAGAGGTCCGAGCGCGTTGCTCGTTTTTTGGTCATATCTCGCAAAATATCTGAGATACGAAAAACCACTATGATAGCTTTTTTATGTATTTTTTCATTCTGAACATTTTGTTTCCTTTACACTGCCCCAACAAACCAGCCATTCGGGAGTTATTCCGATTTAAACAATTAAATTGTTATTAACAATTGTTTGCACCACTTTTGAACAAAACGGACCCGATTTTCGTGATCCTCGGCTCAAAATACGTAAGAAACCGTTGAGTGTACCCGGTGCCAACAAAATGTATACGGGCTCTCCTCTTCAGCTAGAGGACTATAATGGATAAAAAGAAATTATTACATTTCACACTGTAATTTTTAATGTATGTAGATCAAGTCCATTTGATGCTTTAGCAATCGCGAAGTTTTACAATTTAAAATGTAAAATTTGTATTGCTCAATTCGTTTTTTCATAAATTATGATTTAATAAAATTTTATTTAATCGATGTTCATTTTCCTGTTATAAAATTATTTTAAATATTTGTTAGTTCAACAAAACAAAAGTATATGGCTTTTGCTAATCATTTGTTTGAATACTTTAATCATTTTGAAATGAATCATCGTGTGCTTGATCCCAATAACTTGGGGCATTCTGGGAGTAGTCACGTAAATTTCTATGAATTAAATCGTATGACATCTTACTCGCCATTAATTAACGGCATACGTCACAATGCAAATTATGAAAATAATGACTCTGAAATCTTACCGCAAGCTCTTCAAGTATATTTTGTCTTGGTTTGAAGTTTTTTCTCTAAAGTCTTTTACATTTCTCTTATAAGAATGTTGGCATATATTAAGTATCTGATGTTTGACATTATTTGATATTAAATAAAAAATAGTATATTTATAAACTGAACATTAAAAAATGATCAATTATAATTTGTTTATCAATCTTTTCAATTCTATTATAATTATTTATCGAGAAAAATTATCCTGAAAAACATATGTCTAATAAATTAAAATAACAAATATCACTTGTTAGAGCTGTAAGATTCACATGCCACAGTAGTATTTGTTGCTATTCAAGTGAGATTATTTGAAGAAAAAAAAAAATAAATATTACTAGATGAAACTGTAAATTTTAATGCGTATCAAGTAATACTTCAAGGAAATGTACGAAAAATTACAGTATGAGATAGTAACTTGAATACATTGTGAAACTGCAATATTTCAAATTTAAAATGTAAAACTTACTGCGCAGCGCCAAACTGTAATTTTTACAGTTTTGTTTGCGAAGCGCTGCATTGCTATTTGAAAATGTAATAAATACTCAACAGAAAGTCAATTATTCCTGTTTTTTTTTTCCGTGTAGCTCTCTTGGTCGAAAAACGTAAAAATTTTCAATTCGTACGCCCCCGCAAAACCCCACCCAAGAAGATTATTTATAAAAAGTTTACACCAGAAAATCTCGTATCCTAGGGCATTTTCATTTCGAATTTCAAGTTGTAAAATTGAGAGAATGCACAAAAGGATTCTGGTGTACTTGTGGTGAATTCAATAACTAACAATTAAACCAAAAATTACAGATGATAAATTAGATCTTTATTTAACAATATCTACACTGAAAAACTTGTGAGTAAAAATACTTGATAGCGAATGCAACTAGATATATACGCGATAGCGGATTTAGAGCGCGAGGTTGTACTGTTGAATTCAGGAGCGGAAAGACCTAGGAGAATATGTTGTTGAAACGACGTGACCGCTTGGTGGTGACGTGGCAGCCTCGCTGCATAAAACGAATTATCTGATTGGCTGGCTTGTAGCGGGTTCTCAGAGCGTCTTGACACGGTCATGAGGGAGAAATTGCATGTGTCGGGCCCAAATAGCGAGTGACCCGGCACTACCCTCTCTTTGCGGACAGTAGCGAGTTCGGCAGCTCCCGGACGTAGCGGAAATGCACGAAGCTTTTCAAATTGTCTAAGCCCGTGACTGAACACAAGTCTGTAGGTTTTTTTCCCTAAAAACGTGAAAATTTTTATTTTTTACGCCCCCGCACATCCCTATAACAATCGATTTTACAAAAACAAAAAAAATTGAGCCATCGATTTTCTCGTATCGTAGGTGATTTTTATTTCGAATTACGAATATGTGGGTCTCTTGATCAAAAAACGTAAATATTTTCATTTCTTACACCCCCGTATAGACCCCACCAGTGTCAATTTAAAAACGAAAATTACACCGTCGATTTTCGTCAGTAATTTTTATTTTGCTATGATAGCGGTTGCTACGCCATTTATTATAAGCTAATCAGAGAAACGCGTTTAGCAGTTAGCCAATCGGAAGAAAGGATTCGGTAAATTGCTAAAAAGTAAACTTTGAGTAGGAGTCTATTAAAATCTGTTCTTAGTGAGCATCTACGTTGAGAAAGGAATATTTATGCCAAATTTCAAGTCAATAGGACCCATAGTTTCGGAAATCTCGTAATGAGTGAGTCAGTGGTATTTCGCTTATACATATACTAGCTGTTACCCGCCCGCTTCACTGAGCATTTCTTAATGTTGGATGACTCTTTATTTTTTTTTTTTTTAATATTGATATCGATAACTTAACATTTACCGTTCAAACATTCGTAAATATACTTATTCTCTTGCACTTTTCTATGTAAAAAAAAGTTTTAAGTAGTGAAACCACAGGATAAAGACAATTTAAAGTACTCTGGTGTAAGGATATGCCCTTGCTTCCCCGTACCAGGAAGTTCGAGCAATTCTTCTTCAGTAACTCGTGTGGAAGTTGAGCACTGGGTCCGTTGATGTCTGATGTAACCGAGTACGCGACTTGATTAGGATAGGGAAATTTGTGTTGAAATAATTAAAAAATAAATTCAATTATAGATTAAGTTGTTTTATTATAAATAATAATTCATTTATTTAATACTTATATTTTATCTTAAAACTTTCTTATAAAAATATATTTTAATTTACAACTAAATTTACCCGAAAGAATATTACTGCGCATGCGCCACAATTGTATCGGGTGTTCTCAGCACCACGATCTTCAAAAACTCAAATACCCGCGCTGAATTAACCTCCACTATATTGTTATATATTTTATTTAATTGATTTATATAAATGATAACTAACGGGCTTTTAATTTATTGAATTAATAATTAATTTACTAATGTCGAGGGAAAACACCCTGACAATTAAAATCTGACGGATAAATAATTCTCCGCATGCACAGAAATCCGGAATCAAGAGCAATAAATTTTAAAGTAAAATAAATTTTATAAAAGACGACAATGAAAAAATTTCACTGGAAAATTACCCACGTGTTCGACAAACTTAAATTTTATTATTATAAAACCTTTACCCCAAGGAACTTACGTTGACTTGCCCCAGGCGTTTAGTCATGATCAGGATTTTCTGGACTGCCCTGGTGGAAATTTTTCGGACTTTTTTCTGAAAAACTCTGAAAAAGTCTTTAGGACTTTGGAAAAGTCTTTAGAAGCTTAGAACTGAGTTTTTCAGAGAAAAGTCCAAAAAATTTCCACCAGGGTGGTAGCTGGACTTCAGAAAATATACGACAAACAAAACTTTGACTAATTCTGAGGCGTCTGCTTGACACGAAACTTTTTTGAGAATTCTTTGAAACAAAATGCAAAAGAGACTGAGTTGAACTTGAGCGACTGCCGAATTATAACAAAAAAGACTACTACTGATTCGGAAGTAAATTTTCAATGAAAAATGTTTAATTGTATTGTTGTTAATTTTCTCATATCTTAACTAACATTCATTTCAAATTTCAAGACTGTGAACCTTTTGATCAAATATGTTAAAATTTCCATTACTTACGCCCCCACAAAGCCCCACCAGAGTCGATTTTCGAAAAGTCTGTAGCTCTCTTGGTCAAGAAACGTGAAAATCTTCATTTCTCATGCCCCACAAAACCCCATCCTATAGTAGATTATTTAAAAAAAAAATTAACACCATTTATTTCGTAGTATCGTAGGTAATATCCATCTGAAATTTCGGGTCTGTAGGTCGTTTTCCCTAAAAACGTGAAAGTTTTTATTTCTTACGCCCCCACACATCCCTATAACAATGGATTTTACAAAAAAAGTGAGCCATCGATTTTCTCGTATCGTAGGTGATTTTCATTTCAAATTACAAATCTATAGGTCTTCTTCAAAAAACGCGAAAATTTTCGATTTTATAAAAAAAAATTGAACTAACGATTTTCTAGTAATGTTGGTAATATATAGTTCAAATTTCGAGTCTGTAGGTCTCTTAGTCAAAACACGCAAAAATTTTCATTTCTTACGCCCCCGCACATCTTTATAACAATGGATTTTACAAAAAAAAAATTGAGCCATCAATTTTCTCGTATCGTAGGTGATTTTCATTTCATATTACGAATCTTTAGGTCGCTTGGTCAAAAAAACGTGATAATTTTTATTTCTTACTCTCCTGCAAACACCTATAACAATTGGTTAAAAAAAAAATTGAGCCATTGATTTTTCCGTATCGTTGGTAATATTCATTTCAAATTTTAAGTCTGTAGGCCTCTTAGATGAAAATCGTGAAAATTTTTTATTTCTTACGCCCTCGCACATTGCTATAACAATTGATTTTACAAAAAAAATTGAGCCATCTATTTTCTCGTATCGTAGGTGATTTTTATTTCAAATTACAAATCTGTAGATGTCTTGGTCAAAAAACGTATACGGAGAGAATTTAATGATACTATCTACAATACAAAATTTTTTCGAAAAATCAAGTTCACTTTACTTTCACATTTAAGTTCAAAAAATTAATATTTTTTAAACTTCATTTTTCGTTGACATTTAAAACCCTGTAACTTTTTTCTCATTCATTTGACGTATATATGATATCAGATACTTTTTGTAGGAAATTAAATTTACTACAAGAGCGTACCTGTCAACATTTGAAAAAAAAATTTTTTAATAGAATAAAAATAGAAAATAATAAAACAAATTTAACACTGAGGAAACTAAATATTTGTCGATGTTTGAAGCCCCGTAACTTTTTCCCAGTTTGTTTGACGTACATAATGCATCAGCACTTTTTTAGTAGAGAATTTAATTTCCTACGAAATTATACCCGGCGGAATTTAAAAAAAAAAAATTTTTTTCCATAGTCTTAATAACGAAAAACTAAAATGAAAAATTTTCGCGTGTATTTTAAACGGTTAAGGGGACCCCCCTTTGTGATAGCTCAATTTTAAAGATATCTGGCTGAAATTTGGTAAGGTTTTTTTTTTATAATATGACGTAACTTTTGAGCCCATAAGAGGTTGAAAAAAAATATTTGTTTTTTTTGGGACGCCCTAATATATATATATATATATATATATATATATATATATATTTAGTGGTTAAGGGTAAAAATTAAATATAATAAATAAATTATTTAAACCAACTAATAATGTTAAATAAATGTTTTATTTAACCAACGTATTTAACACAGTAAATTTTGAGAATACAATAGAAATGCTTAGATGCGTGTATGCAGTCAGCGGTCTAACTTATTGTGTCTCTACGAATGAGGTAGAGACGGAATATGGAAAAATCGATGTTCGGCGTAGATTGCCGAAATTAATCGATCGTAATTATTGTAGCAACGCTACAGAACTCCCTTTGTTTTTTTTTTTTTTTTTTTTTTTAAATTTAATACACGATAATTAAAGTAATGGAATATTTACAAATGATATGAATAAATAAATAAGTAAATGAATGAGTATAATACAGTGGTGAATTCTTACTTTGTAAAAAAAAACTTTTATATAAAAAAAATTTTAATCGCGTAAATTTTTAAATATTAAACCGGACTCGGCGTTTTTGGGTCTCGGTTGCTGTGTTATTCGGCTGGGAGTTTGTTATCGTCATCGTCGCGTCGATTGGATTCGCCTCGTAAACCGGCTTCAATCTGTCCACTGAAATAGCGATTTGTCGTCCACGAAAATCGACGATGAAGTATTTATCGTGTCGAGTTATTACACGATATGGACCTTCGTACGGCGCTGAAAAAGATGGTCCAACCTGGTCATTGCGTACCAGTACGTGACTGCAAGTACTAAGGTTCCTGAAACAAAAAACAGAATGCTTGCCGTGACGCGACATTTCGGCCGGTGCCAATGAATTAAAATGACGTTTTAGAGTATTGACAATGTTATGAGGTGTTGTTTTATTGCTGGGAGTGAGTAACTCACCAGGCAAACGAATTGGCTCACCGTACACTAATTCAGCCGGAGTCGTCTGGATGTCGTCCTTCCAAGCAGCGCGTAAGCCGAGCAAAACGGCTGGTAATGCGTCATACCATGACTCTCGATGACACAAAAGTGCTGCCTTTAGCTGACGATGTAAACGTTCGACGAGACCGTTGGCTTGCGGATGATACGGTGTAGTATGTAGGTATTTTATTCCATACATTTTTAATAGCGATTCGAATAACGACGATTCGAATTGCGGACCTTGGTCCGAAGTTATACGTTTCGGTACTCCGTGGCGAGAAATCCAGTGCAGCGATAGTGCATGTGCTACCGTCTCTGCAGTTCCATTGGATAACGGGACAGCCTCAGGAAACCTCGTGAATCGGTCGATGATCGTTAAACACTGGTTAAAGCCTCTTGACGATTTTAGAGACACCAAGTCGATGTGTATGTGCTCGAATCGTTCAGTTGGAGGTTGAAAACTGGCGATCGGCGATGACACGTGTCTCTGGATTTTATTTTTCTGGCAATCGATGCAAGATTTCGCCCATTTTCGGCAATCTTTATTAATCGACGGCCAGACGTATCGTTTGGAGACGATCTTTAGCGATCCTTTGATTCCAGGGTGAGCGAGCGTGTGTAGCGAGTCGAACACTTTTCTCCTCAGCGGTCCTGGAACATATGGACGCACTGTACCTGACGCAGTGTCACAGTACAGTGCAGGTCCATTATCGAGTTGAATCGTTTTTAAATTCAAAGCAGTTGTTTGACGTAACAACTGCTGAAGTTCACCGTCGGTTTGTTGAGCGTCAGCGAGTTCTTGCGACGTTATAGCAGTGGATACTGCTTCGACACGTGACAATGTGTCAGCGACAATATTGTCGTTACCCAACACATGTCGAATATCGGTGGTGAATTGACCGATGAAATCGAGTCGACGAAATTGCCAAGGCGATGCTCTTTCGGTGCGCTGTTTGTAAGCGTGCTGAAGCGGCTTGTGATCTGTGTAGATCGTAACATGCCGGCCTTCGAATATGTGCCGAAAGTATTTAACAGCCTCGTAGATGGCGTTTAACTCGCGGTCGTATGTCGACAATTTTTGGATCGACGGGGACACTTTTCGACTAAAAAATGCCAGTGGTTGCCAGTTGTTATCCACTTTTTGTTGTAAAACGGCTCCAATACCGATTTCGGATGCGTCGGTAAATATTGCCCAGTCAGCATCGGTTTTAGGGTGTACCAATAGAGTAGCCTCCGCGAGAGCGCGTTTAGCTGACTTAAAAGACTCCTGAAGTTCGGTTGTCCAGTTGACTGGATGAGAGCCTTTTACTTTGGGTCCTTCCAAAATTTTGTTTAACGGTGCTAGAATTTCTGCAGCGTTCTTGATGAACTTTCTGTAGAAATTCACTGTGCCGAGGAATCGACGAAGAGTTTTTACGGTGGTAGGAGGCTCGGTGGTCGAAATTGACAATAGCCTCTACTTTTTCCGGTAACGGCTTGATTCCATCTTTAGTGATGAGATGGCCGAAAAATTTTACTTCCGGTAGACCAAACTGGCATTTCGGTACATTAATTAAAAGTCCGTATTCACGGAGACGCTCGAATAAGATTTTTAGATGCTCCATGTGTTGCTTCTCGTCGTTAGATGCGATTAAAATATCGTCAACGTATGGAAAGACGAAATCAAGATCACGAGTGACCTCGTCAATAAATCGTTGAAACGTTTGAGCCGCGTTTTTAAGCCCAAACGTCATAAATCGGAACTCGAACAGTCCGAACGGTGTAATGATCGCCGTTTTCGGCACGTCTTCCGGTGCGACAGGTATTTGCAAAAATGCCTTTGCAAAATCGACGACTGAAAATATGTTTTTACCGTGTAGGAATGCGGCAAAGTCGTCAAGATAACGCAGCGAGTATTTGTCGATTAGGGTTCGATCGTTGAGTGGACGGTAATCACCGCACGGCCTCCATTCTCCGGACTTCTTCTGTACCAAATGAAGTGGTGAAGCCCAGGCGCTGTTGGATGGTCTGCAAATACCTTCCTCGATCATTTTACGGAACTCTGCTTGTGCGATTTTTAATTTATCTGGGGCCAGGCGTCTTGCCTTGCACGAGACTGGCGGTCCAGGTGACGTTCGGATATGATGCACCGTTGAATGTTTTCTAGTTTGACGCTGAGTAGCATGAGGTCGAGTAATATCGGTAAATTCTCTTAATAGTTCCATATACGCAGAATTACCATCGACTGCTTTAATATTAGTTTCTGCCGATGTCGTGTGAGAATTTCCGGGTGTCAATAAACCGGTGATGCCGTCACGAAGGCATTTTCGTTTTAGGTCGACTAATAAGTCATAATGACTTAAGAAGTCTGCACCTATAATCGGTTTAGTGACGTCAGCGATTATAAAATTCCATGAGAATTCACGGCGAAGTCCAAGGTTCAATGTAATCGATTTTAAACCATAGGTTTGAATTATCGAGCCGTTTGCGGCATACAATTGATATCCTATAGGTGTATTGATTGATTTCAGCCAGTCACGTGGAAAGACGGACAAATCGGAGCCGGAATCGACAAGATATTCCGTTCCTGTAGTTCGGTCTCGGATAAACAGGCGGCGAGAAATCGATTGAGAATCATTGGCCGCCTCTATTGATTCTCGTTCGCGTTTCCCTGCCATTTGCAGCCGAGAATGCACGATCGGTCGTTTTTACCGAGCTTGTAATGGTGTACCAACAGAAGTCAAACTTCTTTGGTACACGTGACCGTGATCGACTTCTGGATCTGCCGCGTTTAACTTTTAAGTTTTTAACTTGTTTCGTAAGTTGCGCAATTTCTCTGCGCAGCGCAGTAATCTCGCCGTGCTCGGCGGTTGACGATGATGAGTTAGCAGTGGCGGCGGCAACTTGAGGTTTGAGCGATATACGCTCAACCATACGATCGGCAGACTCGGCGAGTTTATCAAGCGTTGAGTCGCTGATAGCTTCAAGACATATTTGAATTTCATTCGGCATATGCGAAAACCAACGTGCTTTGATTATAGCGTCATCAATGTCGGGAACTAGCGTACGCAGATGACGTAAATGTTGCGATGGTGTCCGATCGCCAAGTCTCTCTCTGTCGAGGAGCTGAGTGATCCGTGCTTCTTCGGATCTCGTGAAGCATTTTATTAAAGCGGCTTTTAAATCGCTGTACGGAGTTGTCGCAGGAGGCTGAAGGATTAACTGCTCGACTTCTGCGGCGACGCGAGTGTCAAGCAATGGGATTACCAGGTCGAATTTGGCACGCTCCGTTGCTACCTGATGTGTCGAAAACTGCGCCTCAACCTGCGCAAACCACAATTTCGGATTTTCCGTGCTGAACAGTGGTGCTTTGATGTTCACGGCCATATTTAATTTAACTGACGTAAACGACGACGATCCCGATGAATTAGATTTGAATGTTTCTTCGTCAGATGACTCGGATTTTATTGTCTTGTCGCTGTCGGTTTCAGAGCCTGACATCACCCGACAACAATGTCAGTAATTCGGTACAGTGCTACCGAAAGATTATCGATGACGTACGGCTCAGGAATGTGCAGCCGGTGGATCGGCCTAATTCTCTGTGGTATTTCCGGTAACGGAATTAAAATTATACGCGACAGTGTACGAAAAATTAATTACAATTTTTTATCACAGCTCGCAAAAACTTTTATCACTATTCGATTCGCACTAAAGGTCCCTCGAATCAACACTGATGCGGCATAACGTCCATAAGATGCCCAGCAATGCACCAGCGGTGATAAAAGAATAAAAAACTGCACAATGATAACAAAAATCACTGCACTAATTAATTCAAAAATAAATTCACACAAAAATAACTGTGAATACAAATCACGGTCTCGCCGGTTAATCGGCAACGCGACAAAATATTCGCGGCAAAACGACACGAGAACTCGCGAAATTTTATAAACTGTGTAACGCACGTGTTCGACGCTTCCCTTAAAAAGAGATCACGTCGGGGTCACCAATTTAGTGGTTAAGGGTAAAAATTAAATATAATAAATAAATTATTTAAACCAACTAATAATGTTAAATAAATGTTTTATTTAACCAACGTATTTAACACAGTAAATTTTGAGAATACAATAGAAATGCTTAGATGCGTGTATGCAGTCAGCGGTCTAACTTATTGTGTCTCTACGAATGAGGTAGAGACGGAATATGGAAAAATCGATGTTCGGCGTAGATTGCCGAAATTAATCGATCGTAATTATTGTAGCAACGCTACATATATATATATATATATATATATATATATATATATATATATTATAACGGGTTTTTCACCACCGGGGATCTACCGGTGTAAAGTCCGAATACACTTACGCTTTTGGCAACCTTGTTCAAAATTTTAAAGTTGGGCGCCAGGTGATTTTATAATCTCCAAAATAAACAATTATCGAAATTCAGCTCAGAGTGGCGGATCGGGGAAAGGTCAGGCACTTAAAATTACGATAAATAATTGATCAGAGTTAAAGAAAATTAGTTGTATATTAAAAAAACAAATAATTGATCGGTTTCACAGAAATTATCGGTTACAACAAAATATAGAGGCCGTGGTCGGCTTGACTCGATATAAACAAAATTAAAAAATAAAATCGTAGTTGATCAAAAAACAAAGTCAGGTCATTGCTCAAAAAAATAACAGTCGGTTGTTGAAATGAAATAAACTTAGTTTATTTTTCACGCACACACACAATGGAGTTCTTAACAAAATACTCGACCGGTGACGTCAGAGTATTTTACATGGCAAGACTCGGCTGCCGCAACGAATGAGAAAGAGATAATCCGTAATTCTCAGAATTGCTCGATTGAAATAAAATAAAATATAAAATAATATTTTATTTCGGTAACGCGTAATTTTCACTATCACATAATTATCGCGTGTAATTAATTATCAAATTACTTATCATGTACACAAAACGCGTTTCACTTGTTCCTTAAACAAAATCAGTCGGTCGTACACTTGCTCAGTTCTCGTGCCGCGGCTTCGGCTTGTTCACAGTCGTCGGGTTATTGTTCACTCGGAATTTATTTGTCGGTCACTTTAATTAATCGTTGATCAATAATCGAATTGTTCAAAAATCGGAATCGAAATTGCTCGTTTGGTCGGAGTCGAATTGTTCAAAGTACAAACGCGACCGTTCAGTACGAAGTCTATCCCGGATCTCTCGTTTCAATCCACGCGTTGGATCGATTACTCGGTCGAAGTCAAAAAATTGATTCTAGATGTCACTAGAATTTGCTCAACGGGAAACCATTTATTATTTCAAATAAATTCAAACCACGAGTCGATGTCGAATTTTTCATCATGTTACAATATATATATATATATATATATATATATATTTAGTGGTTAAGGTAATATTAAATATAATAAATAAATTATTTAAACCAACTAATTATGTTAAATAAATATTTTTATTTAACGAACGAATGTAACACAGTAAAATTAAAAATACAATCGAAAAATGCTTAGATACGTGTATGCAGTCCAGCAGTATAACTCATTGTGTCTCTACGAATGAGGTTAAGATGGTAAACTGAAAAATCGATGTTCGACGTAGATTGCCGAAATCAATCGATCGTTTCTCATTGTAGCAACGCTACAGAACTCTCTTAGTTTTTTTTTTTTTAAGTTGAATACGCGACAATTAAAGTAATGGAATATTTACAAATGATATGAATAAATAAGTATAAATAAATAAATAAGTATAAATAAGTAAATGAATGAATATAATAAAGTGATGAATTGTTACTTTGTAAAAAAAAAACTTTCATATAAAAAAAATTAATTCGCGTAAATTTTTCAAATATTAAACCGGACTCGGTGTTTTTAGATCTCGGTTGCTGTGTTATTAATCGGCTGGGAGTTTGTTGTCATCGTCGTCGTGTTGACTGAGTTTGCCTCGTAGATCGGCTTTAATCTGTCCACTGAAATGGTGATTTGTCGTCCTCGAAAATCGACGGTGAAATATTTATCGTGTCGAGTTATTACACGATATGGACTTTTATATGGCGGTGAGAAAGATTGTCCAACCTGGTCATTCCGTACCAGCACGTGACTGCAAGAACTAAGGTTCCTGAAACAGAAAACAGAATGCTTGCCGTGACGCGACATTTCGGCCGCTATCCATGAATTGAAATGACGTTTTAATGTATTAATGATATCGTGAAGTGTAGTTTTATTACTGGGAGTGAGTAACTCTCCAGGCAAACGTCCTTCCAAAATTTTGTTTAACGGTACTAGAATTTCTGCAGCGTTCTTAAGGAACTTTCTGTAGAAATTCACTGTGCCGAGAAATCGACGAAGAGTTTTTACGGTGGTAGGAGGCTCGGTGGTCGAAATTGACAATAGCCTCTACTTTTTCCGGTAACGGCTTGATTCCATCTTTAGTGATGAGATGGCCGAAAAATTTTACTTCCGGTAGACCAAACTGGCATTTCGGTACATTAATTAAAAGTCCGTATTCACGGAGACGCTCGAATAAGATTTTTAGATGCTCCATGTGTTGCTTTTCGTCGTTGAATGCGATTAAGATATCATCAACGTATGGAAAGGCGAAGTCAAGGTCACGAGTGAAACGTTTGAGCCGCATTTTTAAGCCCAAACGTCATAAACCGGAACTCGAATAGTCCAAACGGAGAAATGATCGCCGTTTTCGGCACGTCTTCCGGTGCGACGGGTATTTGCAAAAATGCCTTTGCAAAATCGACGACTGAAAATACTTTTTTACCGTGTAAAAATGAGGCAAAGTCGTCAAGATAACCTAACGAATATTTATCGATGAGCGTTCGATCATTAAGCGGGCGGTAATCACCGCACGGCCTTCACCCTTCACTCTCCGGACTTCTTCTGTGCTAGATGAAGTGGTAAAGCCCAGGCGCTGTTGGATGGTCTGCAAATACCTTCCTCGATCATTTTACGGAACTCTGCTTGTGCTATTTTAAGTTTGTCTGGAGCCAGGCGTCTTGCTTTGCACGAAACTGGCGGTCCAGGTGACGTTCGAATATGATGCGCCGTTGAATGTTTTTTTGTTTGACGCTGAGTAGCATCAGGTCATGTAATATCGGCAAATTCTCTCAGTAATTCCATATACGCGGAATTACCATCGACTGCTTTGATATTTGTTTCTGCCGATGTCGTGTGAGAATTTCCGGGTGTCAGTAAACCAGTGATGCCATCACGAAGGCATTTTCGTTTTAGGTCGACTAGTAAGTCATAATGACTTAAGAAGTAGGGCTGCACTCAAGATCGAGATTATATTGATCTTGTCTTAATCTCGTCTTGACTTATCAAGACGAAACCAAGACGATACTATAGATTGCAATATCGAGACCAAGACCAAGACCAACGAAAATCTTGCAATGTCTTGACAAGAACCAATACAATGTAATAAATATATGTGAAATAGTTTTATCAAGATTTTGTGTTTACACACGACTATAATCCGATAGTTGTTCAGTCACGAGCTTAATTAATTTAAATTAGCTTCGTGCATTTCCGCTAAGTCCGGGAGCTGCCGAACTCGTTGTTGTCCAAAGAGAGTATGGTGCCGGGTCACTCGCTATTTGGGCCCGACACATACAAAAATCTCCCTCAGGATCTTGTCAAGACGCTATGAAAACCCGCTACAAGCCGGCCAATCAGATAATTCGTCTTATATTAGCCGGCCAATGATAGAATTCGCTTCATACCGAGAGCTCGGCAGCCAATGAGGAAAATTGGCTATTAACTACTTCCTGTTGGCGCGTTTTTAAGCCAATGGGAAAATTCGTCTTATGCAGCAAGGCTGCCACGTCAACACCAAGCGTCCACGACGACTCAACGACGCTTTCATCTAAATCTTTTCTACAACGTGCTTTGCTACTTGCAACCTCGTGCTCTCTAATCGCTTTACTTGTTATAATTATTCTTGTGTGATATAAATCTCGATCTGCTACGCTAAATTATCCTCAATATTTAGTCAGTAAAATAAGGCTGCTATTTATTGGGAATAAAATTGATTGTTATTCGCGTGTAATTAATTATAAATTAATTTCCGTGAATATAACCGCTATCGACCACGTGTCGAAGTTTATACGTGATTCTTTTCTTTAGTTTGCATTCACTATCGCGTATCTCTTAGTCGCATTCGCTATAATTGTTAAGTTTCTTACAATTTTAAGTGTAAATAGTGTAAATAAATAACTGAATTATTTATTGATAGTATTTGTGTAATTTTGAATTGTTTAAAAACCTCACGCCTAAACCAGATCCATTTAGGTTTATTCGCTCATTTTACAATAGTTAATTTGGGTCTATTGACTTTTCTGAAATACTTTAATTCAAAGTAGAGATAAAATTTAAACTTAATAGGATTATTTATATTTCTATAGATATAAAATGTCTGAGTACGTTAGTATGAAAGTATTTGAATGTATACTAGTAAATTCATACATACTTGGAATATTATTATACAGTTAGTTTCTAGCACTTGAAAGAGTCACTATATTGTCCTTTATTTTACTTTAAATAGAATTGATTGTAAGTCAACATACTGGGTGATTACTTTTACAAAATGATTTGTAAAAAATATGATTGGAATGGAACAAAAAAGGGACGAATCAAATAGTGACGATGATAGTGATAGTGCTTGTATATTTAGCTATCTATCTAATATTTATTTAAATTTGCATATTTTATTAGGAAATATTGAATGGCTATTTTAGTTTTGATTTTTGAATTTTTCGCATTAAATAAATCAGAATTTTGATCTTACGATCAGGGTTGCCAGATGCGGCGATTTATCGCCATTTAGGCTACTTTTAATAAAGCTCGGCGACTAAAATGTTATTGCAGGTGACTGGTCGCCGATGGGCGACTTTTAAGTTAAACAATAGAATGAAAATTTTTTTTTTATTGTTTTTATAAAAATTAAAGACTATGAAGAATTTTATCATAATATTTATGGACTTAGATACGCAGATCCAATTTTATATAAATACCAAATATTTGAATTACGCGCTACGCGGGCACCTATATTTCGACCAATGATAAATCGTCTCCCATTTTTTACGAGTTTCGAGATTATTGGTATGACTTAATTTTAAAGTTAAAACTAAAAGTATATCTTGATTTATCCAAAGTAATTTTATGTTTCTAAATACTACTATATGGTGATAATTTTCAGTTGCAATACGTTTGATTGTGCACTTATAAAATAAGAAAGATAATTGTCAATCCTGATGACTGAGTGTGATTACCTGAGTGATTTAATCACAATATTACTATTGAAAGTATATGTTAATTTATCTAAACTAATTTTATGTTTCATAATTACTACTACATAAAATTTAGTCAATGTTTATACTAATTTAAATGTTTGTGGAATGATTCTAATAAGCTTGGTGATAATCTTCAGTTGCAATACGTTTGATTGCGCATTTTTAGAATAAGAAAAATAATTGTCAATCCTGATGATTGAGTGTGATTACCTGAGTGATTTAATCATAATAGTACTATTGGAAGTTTATGTTAACCTATCTAAACTAATTTTATCATAAAAATTTTCTCTTCATAAAATTTAGTTTAATTTTGTATTCTAATTTAAAATTTTGTTTGATGATAATAATTTTATAATTATTAATAAACCAGAATTAAAAAAAAAATTTATTTAATTTTTACTATTTGAATCGATCGCGGCGACTTTAGCGCCGTGGGTCGGCGACGCTCGGAAGAAAAAGTCTGGGTGCCCTGTAAAGTAGTTAGAAAGCTTACAGATTATTCTGTATACAACAAAATATAACTGACTGAATTAGATTATAATGGGAAACGCATAATTTATTCGGAATGAAAACCATATTTTATAATTTTCTTGATTATGTTCAAACTTTCAAGACTATCAAATTATTGGATGAAATAATCAAAACATGGTAAAAAATTAAAACTTATTAAACAAGCTTTAAGATACTTTTTACGAAAATTGTCTATCAGTTTTAGTCTTAAAGTTATATGAATTTTAACAGTGAACAAAAACTGATGTTTTCGAAATATTGCTGTACAATTATAACCGTGGGCCCTGGTTACTGCGTGTCCAATAACCACGAACCACTGATGAAAGAATTATGACAGAGAGATTAATCTTGCCAAGTCTGGTCGCACCTAGTATTATAGTCGAATAATAGGGCGCCACTGGAAGATGGACTCGGCCTTCCAGAACCGGATGTTATAGAATTTTATTTTAAATAAATTAATTAATTTAATTTCTGGTAATTATTTGGAAGTGGGGTCAACAGGTATTTTGACAAGCAAAAATCCAAAACCTGGCAAATGGCTTAGGGACCGCGTTTAATCCCAAGCATTTGTCGGCGGATTGAAGTTGTTTCAGCTTAATTTGATGTTATATAAGCTTTGATACACACTTGGTATATAATTAAGGTGTAAATTTTGCTTAATTTCGAATTTATCTTTGAGATTTTTCAGTTCCGTGCTACACTGCACTATTTGACATATTTTTCTTATCATTCTATGTATTGACTCTTAAGTCAACCACCAAAACTTAAGGTATATGCCTATTTGCCATAATGTTTGTAGTTTCGTCCTAAGTACGTTAACGGACTCGTCAGTAAGGCTATGTTAACGCACTCTTGCCTTAGACTACATCTCTTACTAGTACGAGCCGGCGTAAAACAGTGTTGTGGGTTTCTGCCAGACACTATACTAGCGAGGGAAGGCAGATACCATCCAAACTACTTGCAACAAAATGTTATGTGAGCTGTTGTACACATTAAAATACTGAAATAACAAAAATATGCTGATTTTCACTATTACAAGAGTTCAAAAATTATTTGTAACTCTTAGATCGACCTTTCTATCACCACCGTCCATCTTACGGTATTATATAAAATTACTTATATTTATTAGAAAAATTTATTTTTGAAAATTCACATGATTTTGTGTTATTTTTGACATTTTTTCACACTTCAATTGCAAGGTTCAGATAGTTATCTGATGTTAGAGACATAAACTCATACAGAAAATTTAATCCGCCGTGTAACTGAACACGTGGAAAAAGTTTAATTATGGATCTTTAAGGTGTAAGCACTTGGAATTCTGAAAAATGTGGTTGACCCCGATTCCAAACAATTACCTAATTTCTCAGAGTTGTTTGCAATATTTTGTGAGAGAGGTGAGGAATTGTAATAATAGGCCGGAATAATGTTAATCAAAATTTTATTTAAATTAAGCACCTTGCTTTTATTTATTTAAACCTTATGACAGTAATTATTCTTATGACAAACTAATATTCTTATGGCAAACTAAATTTTATCTCGTCTCCCGGACGGTTCCTTATGGCAAACTAAATTTTATCTCGTCTCCCGGACGGTTTCTTATGGCAAACTAAATTAATATCTCGTCTCCCGGACGGTTCCTTATAACAAACTAAATTAATATCTCGTCTCCCGGACGGTTCCACACCCACACACCCACACGTTAAAATACAGTCCACCGGACGTTAAACCTTAAACCTTAATTTCTAGTGTCCCCTGGACATAATCTTAACCCTAACTTAATTTTGTCCACCGGACCTAAATCACAGACACAGTTAACTTTTACTTAAAATTACTTGTTGACTCTACTTTAATTTACTGACCATTTCTTATAACATCATCACTATTTTCTCGAATACTCGTGACTATATTTCCAATAATAAATTTCAATAATAAAATTTCCAATAAAATTTTCCAATATAATATATAAATTTCCACAATTAATTTATTATGATTTATCTCACTATTTTTAACTCAGTATATTAATTGATTAATTAATTTGTAGTTTTAATTGAATTATTAATTAACTGACAATTTCCACTAACAATTTTTCCATAATATTTTATTCACTGATTTTACTCAATTTTTACTGACCAATTTCACTAACACTTTTTCATAATATTTTATACTTAATTTATTACTGACAAAATAATCCGTTTTCTCCATTTACAACTAATTATCATAATTCCTAGCGTCCTTACAAATTCCAATTTAATTCATTTAGATATTTTATTAATATTTTAAAATTAATTTATATTATTTCATGACTAAATTTACGGCTAGAATTACGTTGAAAATTGACTAGAATATTCGGCCAGTGGCTTGGCGTCGCGAGGCCTGAAATTAAGATTTTAAGACACGGACAAATTATCTAAAGTAGCCGACAGGCCTGGGATAATTTTATAATAAATATTGAATTTAAATTTAATTTAATTATTGAACGATTCATGCGGAAATTTATTTTATTCCAGCCTAGAGGCCTCGAATAGAATAAATTTTAGAGTTCCGGACAAAATTGGCGATTATTTGTGACAAGAGATTCGGCGGAAGGTTCGAGACGCGTGGTTGAACCGGCCAACAGGCCTTGAGCGACTAATATAATTTTACCGAACCCGCGGAAAGATTTTAAGTAATTTATTTATAATTAATTCGGCCCTCTAATAATTATTTTAGAGGCCTTAATTAATTATAAATTTACCTTGAGATAACTCAGCAACCAATGACAGGATTATAGCTGGTGTCCGGTTGTTCTGTTCTCTCACGATAACTGGGCTGTCCCTTGGCTTCGCCGCTCGGATATCTCACTCGTACTCTCTCTCGTCAACAATGAAATTTAATAAATTGATAACCTGTCAATGAACAGTACGCATTAGTATTTTGTAATTAATTATTAATTAAAAAAATAATCGGCCCAAAGGCCTAATAACAAAATAGACAGATAGTTAATTAATAAATCGCCTCGTTCCACGTGAAGCGGATACGGACTCAGATAATTACCTGGTGTTATTGTGCGTCCGGCTGTTGTCGTCGTCTGAACAACTAATGTTCGATTTCACGTTCCGCAGTCCCTTATATTTTGTTCCACTTTGGTTCACTCCCCCGGAAACTTATTCCCACTTTTCTTAACCTAAGGAAATGACGAACGGACTGGCCTTAGTGATCCGTGCGACACCCGGTGACTAATCGCATCACTAACTCGCAACTTACGAGGTCGTTGGCCGGTTATCGGCGGGAAACAAAATTCAAATTCAAATTGTTTAATTTTACAACTATTGAATTCGTAGGAAATAGGACCAGGAAATAAATGAATTACTTTGAATAAATTGAACGTTTCGTCATTTATTTATGACTTCCTCAGCAACTTATTATTGTAATTCAATTGTCTATTGTATACAATAATAAGTTGCTGAGGAAGTCATAAATAAATGACGAAACGTTCAATTTATTCAAAGTAATTCATTTATTTCCTGGTCCTATTTCCTACGAATTCAATAGTTATGTTTAATTTTACAGTTTTACAAATTTACCCTGTTACAGAATCTTTCCGAATAAATTGATTTAATAAATTATTAATTATCAATTATAAATAATAATTAAGGATTTTCTTATTGCTGGTTCTGAAGTCGGGAAAATTATTGTAATTATCTCAGGAGTAGGTTGACTTGTTCCGCACCGGACACGCGACTGAAATAAATAACTTATTCTACGGGACGCTGGTGATAAGTAAATTAGTTGGTAGAGACTCTATTATATTTACAATTCGTTGATTTAACCAAAATTCCCAAATATATGTACAGAAGTTTCCCCTTTTATTATTTTATATTTATAATTACTCGTCTAGAGTTAATATTCGTCCAGCGACAAGTTAATGGATTTAGAGACGCTTGAATTTATTGGACGTGGGAAAAATTGACATTAATAAGTAAAATTATGTCGCGCTACGTTGAAGAGAGAGAATTATCATATATATAGATATATAAACGTATTGAAGACTTATCAAAGCTTTGGTCGACTTACTGGTGGTACAGGCCGACGATTCATCCTCAATTCCTTGGGCTTGATGCGGGTTGTATTCCGTTGAAACCTTCACAAACTCCCTGGGCAACTACTGAGTCGTTGGTTGCACAAGCGCCGCTACACTCACTTTACGTAATTGGTTTTTTTATTTAACCAGATAAAGAGACGCAATTTATTCTTATTCAAGAAATAGAATTTTAATGAATAAGACTTACAATAGTTCAAAATTTTATATCAATTAACGAAGGAAAGTGTTAAAAGAGATTTTGTGGATATGAGAATTTGTGCGTCAAGGCGCGTACAATTCTTGAACTTGAGTATATACAGTAAATCGAAATAGAACTGATTACTGGACTAAGTGACTAGATATGACAAACTTATCGTTAGGCCGGCTCATATAAATTGTATTGAGCTCTGGTTATAGAGTAGGGACCTCGCCAAGCGTCATCAGTCTACTACCCTACCAGTCCACTCTAGGTGGTAGTCAGGGCCGAAGTCCTCGAGCAAGTGCTTGCTGGCCCTTTCATGTATGAATTTTGGAGGCGTGGAACTACCCCACTGTCGTCTCAATTCAAGTAGAATTTGATCTAGGGGGCCTCTGACATGGCCCCGAGTGACTGATGAGTGTTAATTAACATACAATTGTTCTAATAGATGGCCGTAGAATCAGTTAGATTTTCGCGCTCGATTTTCAAGTCGAAAATCAGAAACGCATGGTTCCACAATACTTAATACTACGCTATTCATCTGGTTTACAGAAATTATTAAACAGATTGTAATTTTTGTATGCTGTAGGGTACTTGATGCATATTTTTAGTTAATTTTTATATTTTTAGAGAGTAAAAATCGTTGAATCGTATTACCAAATGAAGTACTAAACGTTTAGTAATAATTTAATATTTCCTTTATAAAATTTACTATTCGATTGATGAAGAATACAAATGAATCAGTAATAAAAGTAATAATATAGCAATTTTTTCAGTGAACATATCGTGTTAATTACTGTTTTATCATTTTTACTATACATTTAGCAATAAATTTGTGCATGAATACTTCCGTTGATAACACAGTTTAATACTAATAAACGATCAATAAAAAATTGAATTTCTTCATAGTTTTGCTTCACTCAGGATACACGGGGTCTACTGAACCTCACAAAAAAAACACGTCCGCACGAATCCGACTCTGTAGGTTTACAAACGCCATGGCGAACTTTGTGACCTGTCATAACTTGTTGTATACACTTTAAACAACAACAAATAGCACGCTAAATCTAATTCTTAAAAGTTCTTCTGAATTTAAAATAGCCTCAGAATTCGTCTGGGGTTCTCTAGACCCCATATGTCCTCAACGGATTAAATATTTGCTAAGCATTTTTTGTTGGATTTGTGCGTTTGTCGTAGTTCTAACATATTTATGAAAAATTCTGCTGGCCAGAAATTTTTGCTAGATGAAGCCTTTCATACGACTGGACTACAATAAAAATTATATCACTACATCTTATTTGGACTACTAAGATTATTAAAATTATATTATTTATTGCTTCTCATAAGTTTAACTTTCTCAATGGATTTTACGAAAAATTAAGTGTGGTACATTTGTGTAACGGAAGCAAGCTCTAACCAGTAGCTACAAAATACTATTTAGTTAAGAGTAAATATGATATTATTTTTCGTGAAATCACTGCACTTGCCTACAACTCGTGCATTGCATTCATACTCGTACTCGTACGAATGCGCTCGAAGCAATCAACTCTATGCTACTACTCTTGACTTGTTACGAATTACTTCCCTTACACACGCATCATGCAATCTGCTTCTCTTATATAATGATTAGTTAATGCATACTATGTTAAATAATATTTTACTTTTAGAATATTGGAGATATGTGTCAATCAGAGCGTCCTGAATGGCAGCAAGTTATGACATATGTTACAAGTATTTATAAACACTTTGAGACTTAAATCGCATAAAAATAAATAAAAAAAATGATGACATCTAGTCAAATCTTTAGTGGAATCAACTACCGTAAAAAATATTTGTTAAGTCATTAAATAAGTATACCTTCGAACTATCGCAAAAAATTTACAAAAAAGAGGAAAAAAGAAAAAATAAATAAATCAATAGATGAGAAAAAACAATATTCAACTTATAATTAGCGACACTTAATTTCTTTATACTTTATACCTAGTTTCAAACTTTATTTTGCATAATAAATCGTTGCGAATAATCAATTTTATGTACATAATTACTTTATTATAAACATAAAAAATCATAGTGGGAACTTTCTTGAATGTTTTAATACTTGTTTATATTTTTTACTTTCAGAAAAAATGCAATTGCGCATAAATTGAAGAGGAAAGTTAAATAAGAAATGTTTTTAATTAATCGAAACAATCACTTAATTGCAACCTTTTATGAATACGCTTCCGAAATATTTTATAAGAGAAAATGATGAAAGAATCATTTAAGAAATATTTTGTAGAGAATTAAGACTGGGTACTGGAGGAGTTAATTGATTATTTTTGACGAAAATTCGAGTGTGACTTTTTGTAAAACATATGATTCGTTATTTTTTAAAATTAAGGAATAAAAAATTTTATCGAAAATATAAAAGTAATTGTTTAAAAAAATTGTAAAGCATAAACATACAGGTAAAAAAATATAGTACAAAAATTAATTTTCTAAGCATCCACTTCATTATTCATCCGAATATCCAGAAATACGATAGTACCTCGTTCTCACTACATGTTCAGATACATACATATAAATCTGTAAGCGCATATTAATTAATGTAAATAAGGTGCTGAGAAAGTTGGTGATGGGCTGGATGCACCTTCCACAGCGCACGAGTGCCGAAGTGGTGGACTTGCAACCTTGAAAGCGTGGTATCCTCTCGCTTGCAGACTCAACAAATATTTCAACCGTCGCTCAGGCTTTCAGGATGCTATCCTGAAAGCCTTGAAGTGACTGAAATAACAAAGTCCTCACTAGAGCCAGCGTTCTGGAGATGTACAGTTCACCAGTTTTTGCTGTAAGAAATTGCGCAGTACCTTTCGGGTTCACTGGAAGGACTGTTCACGCGGGACCAACAAGGTGCCTCAAGTTTATGGTCAAGGGTGCGGATCGTAACAAGGCACCAATCTAGTCATCTTAGTCTGTCATGGGAATGGATCAAGGTCAATCAAGAGCACGCTCTTAAATGCAAGGATGTCGAGGGGCATTATGTTTGGATTGGCCCAAGCTCGAGATCCCAAGTCACCTGGCGCCTACATAAGGCTGCAAAGACATTTTATTTAGAATCGCTGACAATGGAAACGGACCGGGTAAGATATGTCAGATTATATCTTGTAACCGTGAGAGCAATCCCTGTTAACGGGGTAGTAAATATATCCGCTTCACAGAGTGACACTTTAATTACCGGGCGTGCCTGGATATATTGAGACAAATCGTTTTTTACTTTGGCGATTTTTACCAGCAGCCACCAAAATTCGTGGGTTGAACCCTGACTCAGGCTGGCCTCAACAAAATTTATAATTACCTGGACAACGCAGATGGGTTCTCAAAAGTGAAAAACCCGCACTCGATCAAACCAACAATCGATGAAACTCATACTAAATTACCTTATGGCTATTTTCCTTAATTTATAGAATTAATTAACTTAAGATTATTAAATCAGAGGATGAGACAGAATACAGGCACAACAATTAAATAAAAATGGACAAGTTTATTATTGCGAATTATAACAATCATAATTACTTATAATCGTATGTAAATGCTGGATACAATACAGATGAGCGCGTGGCATAGGCTTGGACCTTCAGTACACTGATTTTATAATGTTAAATATAATATTTTTCGCAAGTATTTCGCCGGGTACGTAAAATAATACTTAAATCTAATTAAATTTCATTTACAACAATTAATAATTAAGATGCAATATTGCAAGTAAATTGCCCTTATTAAATAGGATTGCAAGTAGATTGCTGGTATTTTAGAATAATTAATGTATGGTACGTCTTAATACTAATTGATCCAGGATCGAAGTGACTATGCGATAATTTTGGGCGTAGGACTAGCCTTGGGACTAGGGGAGAGAATTTACCGGTAAAATAAATATTTTACTTATTTTACCAATTTTCAGCAGGTTATTTACCGGATAAACAACCAAAGTAGTTAATTTTGTTCCGTGGGTGGCATTGATGTGCGATTGAAGATGTGTATAATGTACGCTAAAAATTATTAGCAATTATCTATTATCTTTCAATATTATTGAGTTAATAAATAAATATTTAAAAATGATAAGTGATAAAAAATTAATTATTATGCCAATAAACATTGGTCAAAGTTATTCGCGGATCTTGTCAAATGCAGCTTTAGTATTGAAATACGACCCCGTCTGTAAAGGTCTGTTATAGCAAAGTTGGTTGAACAGAAGAATTTGAGATTCATCGACCCAGGTTCGAATCCACGGCATGCACATTCGACACAAGTAGATATTTATCATTTAAATTAATATTTTACCGGTTAAATAGCCAAATAACTTACCGGTTAATAACCGGATATTTGTCCACTCGAATCACTACTTGGGAATCTGTTACCACTTCGCCCTTACGGACATGTGTTAACGCGAAAATTAGTCATGTGACCATGGCACTATGAAATCATATAGTTTCAGGCAGCAATGAGATGGGAAAAAATGGGAACCGAAAGGCTGAGGAAGACGAAGACAATTCAAATTGTCTCAATATATATTGTAACACGTGGAAAATTCGACGTCGACCTGTGGTTTAAAAATTATTTGAAAGAATGACTGGTTATCCGTTGAGCAATAGATTTGGTGACATCTATTATGAAAATTTGGACTTTGATGGAGGAATCGATCGAACGCATGGATATTGACAGATTCGGTTGAGACGTTAGACGTAACGACTACGTTTTGATTTTTTTTTTTTTTTTTGAACAATTTCGTTATGTGCAAAGAACAATGGAGTCGCGAATGGTAATTGATGGTGAACAATAAGTCGCTTTTTTTTTATTGATCGATTGAATTAGCCGAAGCATCAGCGCGACGTGATCAAGTGACGTGGTAATATTCGCGCAAAATCGTTTTTTTTTTGTGACAAACAGGTGAAGTGTGTTGTTTTGCGTTTGTTTTATAATAACGAATAATATTTGTTTAATTACGTATGATAAATAAACGGTAATGATTTGAACGAGTGGTTGAAATAAAATTATATTATTTTATTTTATTCGAAAATTCTGAAGAATTGCGGATTATCTATCTCTTGTCCGTAACGACGTTGAGTCTTCGCCGTGCAAGGTGCTCTGACGTCACCCGTCAAGTATTTCGTTAAGACGTGCAGTTTATGTGTGTATCGGGGAACTAAAATAATAGTTTATTTTATTTTGTCAACCAAAATTTCGTATCGAGTTGATGCAACTGACTTTGTAAGTGAGATCAAGTACGATAGATGAATTTCGAGTCTTATTGTTAACGATAACCGCGACTGAGAGATTATGTGATTAATTTGTACGCCGAAGGAGGAATGAACAGTATAATAAATTGAGTTTGTTTCTTTTGTTTATATCGAGTCTTAAGCTGAGTTCCGGCGACTTTTATTTTGCTTTGTAAACTGATTATGTTTATGTGTTATATCGATCAATTTGGTATTTCGTGTTGAATATACGATAATTTTATGTTTTTTAAACCTGAACAATTATTCAATCGTAATCGTAAGTGCCTGACCTTTCCCCGATCCACCACCCTGAGTCGTATGATAAAAAATTGTTTGTTGGCTGTTATTAAATCACCTGGCGCCCATTTTACATTAATTTGAACACGGTTACCAATAGTAAGTGTATTCGGACATCACTCCGGTAGATCCTCGGTGGTGAAAACCCCGTTACAATCTATATATATATATATATATATATATATATATATATATATATATATATATATATATATATATATATATGTATGTATATACATATTAGGGTGTTACAAAAAAAAATTTTTTTTTTCGTATGGTCTGAAAAGTTAGTCTTAGGTAGAAATAAAATCCTCCCAAAAAGTGCAGTTCGAAATCTCAATTCCACTAAGAGGTCAACGAATATTCATTTTACCATTTAAATTGTATATAAAAAATTTTTTTTTGTTTTTTAAAAATAAAAGTATTAAAAAATTTTTTTTCGAAAATCGAAACACAGTCTTGTAGGAAATTAAATTCTCTTCAAAAAAGCTCTTGAGTGTTTTCTCTGTAGAACTAACAGAAAAAAGTTATGAAGTTTTGAGCTATAATAAATAGTATAACTACATCTTTTTATTACATTAAACAGTTTTTTGACAGAAATTTACGTTTTTTCATTTGAGCTAATGTTATCTGTCAATTTTTTTTTTTGACCACATGGGAAAAATTTTCCTTACTTTTAAAACAGAACTTTTATTTAACTTCCTCCTAAGAAAATCGACGATTTTCGAAAAATTCGGGAAGTTATTGGTTTCACCCCGATTTTCAAAAATCCGGTTTTCATCATATGTCGACGATTGAAAGTCCTGGGGTATGCGTGTGCGTGTGTGCGTGCGGGCGTGTGTGTGTGTGTGTGTGTATAGATGTAATCCTCTCATATCTTTTTAATGAATGAACCGATTTAGATAGTTTTTACGGTATTCGAAAAATTCCTTCTGAACTGAGATTTCCAGAAAATTTTAGTTCATTTAGTTAAATAGACTCTGAGATATTTAAGAAATACAAAAAAAAAAAAAATTTTTTTTCGTTTTTTTTTTTTTTGATATTTTGAAAACTATCAAATCGATCAATTTCAAAATCTAATCAGCTATAGAACTCGATAAAAACTTTCGATTGCCGCCAAGAACGTCTCAATCGGATAATCCGTTCGAGAGATATCGTCGATGAAAGAAATAGTAAAAAACGGTTCTTTGCAAATATCGTCAAAACGACTGAACCAATCATTCACGAAATTTTATCAGCTCTAGAACTCAATGAAACGCGCTGATTGGCACGTTGAAGGTCAAAATTTATTTATTAACTGAAAAGATATTGGCGTCGAAAAGTTAAGAAAACAACATTTTATGTGATTTTTCTCAAGTAAATCATGATATAATGCAGTAAAATGTATTGATAACCACATCAACTCTCCGTCTTACGATCTCTTTCGATCACCACGTAATGTTATGTAACTCATTCTTCAGTTTAAATAATATTACACTGTAAAAAGAGCGGTATTAAAAATGGACTCATTTCAACTTCGTCTGGTGTTAAAATGAAATTACATCGGTGTAGGAGAAGTAATTCACCGGTGTTAAAAATACCGGTGTTAAAGCGGGGTAAAAGCAGAGTAAAACCGGTGTAAAAGCGGAGTAATATCGGTGTAAAATCGGGGTAACCGGTGTAAAAGCGGGGTAAACTGCGCCCGCTTGGAGTATTAACTTTAAAGATTATAAAACACAAAAAATGTCAGTTCTTTATGAAAATTAATAAAAAATATCATTTATTAACAAGTATTGTGATCGAGTAAATAAAAATATTCACAAAGTAAAATATTTTAATGTCGGTAAAGAATATCTACACCGGCGGCGGTGTTATTTTAACACCGGTCTAGAATATTTACACCGGCGGGGGCGTTATTTTAACACCGGATAATTTTTTTTAACACCGGTACAGAATATTTACACCGGTGGCGGCGTTATTTTTACACAGCTTTCAGTGTTGAAATTTAACACCGCTGATTTTAACACCTACACCGCTTGGACTTACCCCGGTGATTTTTTACAGTGTATCAACAAATAAATGGAAAAACCACGGTTTTCACTATTGTTCTTGGATATTTCATGTATTAACGCTATGATATGAGTCAGAACTTATTTAAATTCTCACTTCGATCACTTCCATTGATTTTTGCCTAAATATAATTTTTTTTTTTTATTGAACATAATTGTAAATAAATATATAAAAAATACTCATTCATTAATTATTTTCGGTTCTAAAATTTATCACTTCAACAAAATCGTAACTCTTTTGAGCTTAAAAAGCTCATAAAGAATAGAAAACACGGGTATTTTCGAGAGCTTCTCAAAGAGCTCGAAAATGTATTTATATTAATGTTTTCGAGCTCCTTGAGCTTTATTTTAATGTTAATAACAGCTGATATTTTTGTTGTAGTTGTATTCTGTTGATATCTACCGTAATTTCCCTTAATTGCTTCGATTTCGTTAAAATACGGCCATCCAAAGCCGATCAATTTTTCAAAAATCGCTATTTTCAGATAGCTATTACTTTTTTCTCGAAACTTAGATTTGCTTCAAATTTTTAGGAAAGTTGCTTTGTTATCTCCCTAAAAAGCTCTGAAAATTTCAACTTTGGTATCGAGCTTGGATCCGAGTTATAAATTTGCAAACATCCCGAAAATTGCTTTGTTTAAAATAATTTTTGCGAGTAAGTTTTCATATGTCTAATGGATTATTTATTTGTTTTTAAGTTTGTTATCAATACCTGATTGAAATTTTTTATGCTACTGCTGTTGAATTATTCTTATTTAAGTAGTGTATAAAGTAATGAGGACGTTCGCAACGATCTTAAACACGCAATATTTACTTTATACACTACTTAAATAAGAATAATTCAACAGCAGTAGCATAAAAAATTTCAATCAGGTATTGATAACAAACTTAGAAACAAATAAATAATTCATTAGACATATGAAAACTTATTCGCAAAAATTATTTTAAACAAAGTAATTTTCGGGATGTTTGAAAATTTATAACTCGGACCCAAGCTCGATACCATAGTTGAAATTTTCAGGGCTTTTTCGGGATGTAACAAAGCAACTGCTACATACTGGAAATTTTCCAATATTAATTTAATATTTAAAAATTAATTTTTTATTGTTTATAAACAATGGTTGCTGGTCCTAGTCACAGCACCACTGTTACATACTGGAAAATTTCCAATATTAATTTTAATTATTTAATGTCCAGGTTTGGCCTCGTTGGAATGTCTATAGACCCCCCGATGGGCCCTGGTCATCGATTATTCGATTAATTATTAACTTTATTTTTTTATTGAATTTTGCGAATTAATTTATTTTCGTTGCCGATTCCAAATCCATATAATTATTATAGCAGCAGGTGAATGGTAGGAAAATCAGCAGGATAGCCTAACTGCTGTTGAGCTCTCAGGGTTGTAGGACAGGGTGGAACAGCTAGTAAGTGCTCGCCCCTGGGTATTAATAGGGTATGGATAGGTCATAGTGTAGGTGAAAATATCGGGGGTGCCAATTGGCAACCCACAATGAGGTTGAATTAATTTAGAATCAATTGTAATTTATTAATTACTTATGGAGAGCAGAGGTTCGAGCTCCATGAGCTCTCTCGAAGAACTGATTGTTTTGTCGTTATGAAAATATAATAAAGCCAACAGAGTTGACAAAATATTGACGCTGCATCTCAGGTTCCTTATGAGAGAATCGTCGTGGCCCGGGTCTGATGCATCGTCATCTGTTTTGATTACCCGCGAGCCACGGCAACTCTCTTATCGTAACTGATTTCCGTTACATCGAATTAAATTAATTTATTAAAAATAATTAATTTCATTTAATCTATAAAATATTACGTGAACGTAACACAACTTTCCTGAAAATTTGAAGCAAATCAAAGTTCTGAGAAAAAAGTAATAGCTATCTGAAAATAGCGATTTTTGAAAAATTGATCGGCTTTGGATAGCCGTATATAAATGAAATCGAAGCAATTAATAACATTATATAGTATATTCAGAGTAGTATAGACGCTTATTATTTCGCTGTGTGTTTAATTCTAAATACAACAAATCTAATAGATTTTATCAGTTATATTGAGTATCATTGTGTACAGAATAATTCAGTGATTATTTAAAACTAATAATTTCAAAATTATTTCAATAATTATAATTTATAATTCTGCGATTGCTTCAATTATTTGGATTTGAGGTTGGTTTTTTCCTTATAGTGTTAAATAGACAGTGCTGCTTGCTATTAGACATATCTCAAAACTTTTTGACTGTTTTACCATAATGGCATGTATATTGTGCTTTACGGAGATAGATGACCTTGCGTTCGCTGTCAAAGCAGGCAATGGTTGTAAATATAAACATAAATTCCATACATCATGTGCGAAAATTAAATATAACTTCCCATCAGCGACTGAAGCTGCTTCCTCTATAAAAAACGAATGTCCAGTTTGTGCTGAGAACAATGTTACAGATGTTTTACTGTCATTACAATCGCAATTAACTAAACTATCAAAGCTAGATATGCTAGATGGACTTCAGACTTCAGTTGCTTCAATAAATAAAAAAGTTGATAATTTATGTAAGCAGCAAGCGATATTAACCAATAAATTTGATGAACTGGAGACTAGAGTCACACGATTGGAATCCAAAGGCGGTAATTGTTCACAAGAAGTTAAAAAAATCTCAGATACAGTATTGAAAACATCAGAAATGTTGGAAAAGTATAATATTGAACTGTGTGCATTACAGTTTGAATCCAATAATCTGGCTGAAGAAATTACCATCTCAGGACTGGCAGAATCTCAGAACGAGAATATTAAAAATGTCGCTAATAACTTACTGCAATTCCTAGATATTCCGTTTACTGACAATAACATAAAATTTGTGAAAAGGCTAGGTAAACCTAAAAACCTTTCTGAGCAGATATTTAGTCAACAGCAACGTGATGTTATGATAAAATTTGATTCAAAAAACTTAGTGAATGACATA
Organism: Microplitis deprimator; assembly: GCA_964016945.1. Lineage (NCBI taxonomy): Eukaryota > Metazoa > Arthropoda > Insecta > Hymenoptera > Braconidae > Microplitis > Microplitis deprimator. Next base: position 10,728,834 of record OZ024710.1, on the reverse strand, counting down.
ATCCTCAAAGCTAAGCATAAAAATATACCGGGCAATGTGTTAATTAAATCGGCTAACGTATCTTCTGATCCAGTGCGTATACATCGAAGACATCCATCGGCACTCTACAAATTCAAAAAGCAGATTCTTACTGAATATAAAAAATTACCTGCAAAAAACGTGTGGATTGCTGGCTCGTTTGTTTTTGTTAGGTTTTCTGCTGAAAAACCACCTTTAAAACTTCTTCCTTCAACAGGGATGGAGACTCTTCGTCAAAAATTAATTTAACATAATTTAATATCATCATTACAATCAGATCACGGTATACAATCTTCATTATCGTCTTCGTCTAGATCTTTAAATATCTGCCATGTTAACATAAGGTCTTTAAATAGCAACTTTAATCAATTTAAAGAATATTTTAGGACACATGACTACGACATTATTGTATTAAGCGAAACATGGCTAAATGATAATATGTCTGATGTGCAATTTTCTTTACAAACCTATAAACTATTTCGTAATGATCGCTCGAATAAACGTGGCGGTGGCGTGGCTATCTATGTTAAGGATATCTTATCATCACGTTATATCTCACATTCTATGTACTTAGAAAACACTGCAGAATATTTATTAATTGAAATCTGGACTTCTTCAAGACATAAGATTCTATTAGGTGCAATATATAACCCACCTTCATCAAACTGTTTAGATCATTTAGAATCAGACCTGGATGAAATTATGTCACATTATAAACACGTTATATTACTTGGAAATTTTAACATGAATATAAATATCATAAATAATAAATCTGATTGTCTTCTAGAGTTCTGCAATTGCTTAGGACTACAATTAATTAAATTTGATCCTACACACCACTCATCGACGGCACATACATGGATCGATCATTGTTTAGTAAATGACTTGGACCTTGTAATATCATCACAACAATCAGCTGAACCGTTTTTAGCGGATCATGATTTAATATCTATTCTGTATAATTACAATGTTCCGAAGAATCATAAAAGAAAGGTATGGAAGCGAAAGTGGAATCGAATAAATTCAGAAAGGTTGGATTTGTTATGTTATAGTATAAATTACGAAACTTTAGAATCAATCAACACTGTTGATGCGAGAAACAACTATTTACATAATGTAATTAATAGTGTGATTGATGAAGTTGCACCTCTAAAAGAAGTAACTGTTCGTGATGCTCCGGCACCTTGGATTACGCAGGATATTAAAAAACTACAAAGACGTCGATCGAAGCTATATAGGATTTTTATTAGATCAGGTTTCGCGTACAAAGAATATTGTAACATTCGTAAATTAATAAAAACAAGAATAATTAAATCTAAAAAACAATATTTCGATATGCGAGTTAAGACTTGTAAGAATTCGAAATCTCTTTGGGATGACTTCAGGAATCTTGGTCTAATTAAAACTCACTCCTCTATAATATCACCAGAATTAGATCTAAATGAATTAAATAATTATTATACTAGCTGCTGTACAGTAATCGTTGATGAAATTGATTATAAATACTTAGATAAATGTGCAATAAAATCTAACAAAACTTTTACTTTCCAAACTTTAGAATGTTCTAATGTTAAAAGTGCAGTAATGAGGTTAAATTCTGGAGCTATTGGACCAGATGGGTTTACTATAAAGACTTATAAAATATTACTACTATACTTTCTAAAATCGATTACAGATTTATTTAACTTATCTTTAAAGTCAGAACATTTCCCGTCATTATGGAAGACTTCATATATTTTACCACTACCGAAAAAACGTGATCCAGATAACTTCAATGATTACAGGCCAATATCACTATTATGTACGTTATCGAAAGCTCTAGAAAGATGCGTTTATGATCAAATTATGACATTTGTGTTAGATAATAATGTTATTGATGGCTTTCAGACAGCATTTAAAAATGGCATGAATACACAGGATGCTTTGTTAAGATTTTGTGACGATATTAGACTAGGTATTGAGGAATCAATGGTAATTATCGCAGTATTTTTTGATTTCAGTAAAGCGTTTGATTCTGTTGTTCATGACATTCTCTTATTTAAACTAAGAGCTATGGGTTTTAGGGAGAACGTAATTAACTGGTTATCGTCTTATCTAAAAGGCAGATTACAATCAATTATTAATAAAAATACCAATCAACAATCGGACTGGAAAGAAATTTCGAGAGGTGTCCCTCAGGGCAGTGTTCTAGGTCCGTTATTATACTCACTGTATGTATCAGACTTGGGATCATTATTAAATAATTGTAAACACTTATTTTATGCCGATGACTTGGTAATTTATTTAAAATGTAGAGCTAACGAAATTCCATACTTTGTTAATATACTTAATAATGAAATTAAATTGATTTATCATTGGTGTAATAAAAATGGGTTAAAATTAAATGCTGATAAGACGAAAACAGTTATTTTCGGAAGCGCTAATAGGGTCAACTCAGAATTTTGTCAAGTAGCTCCTAAAATTGAAGTGGATAATGTCGAAATTACATACTCGAATTCTGTTAAGTATTTAGGTGTTATTTTAGATAGTAAACTATCTTGGACGGAACAAGTAAGAGTTTTATGTTTTAAAAGTATGAGAGCACTTGCACAATTAAAAATGAATAAAGACATATTTAATTTGCAAGTACGAAAGAAACTCATTACCACATTAATTTGGCCAATATTTGATTATTGTGCAGCAATTTATAGCGATATAACTGCACAGCAACAATTAAAATTACAGAGAAAATTGAATGCCTGCGTACGCTTCATATTTAATATCCCTAAATACGACACGTTACTCCATATTATAAAAAATTAAGATGGCATACACTAAAAACAAGGCGTGAATTCTTTTATTGCTGTTTAATGTATAAAGCAATTCATATGGGTTACATGCCTTTATTCCACCGTGAAATTTATATTTTAGAGCCTAAATTACGAAGAGGTGATATACGACAAGATTTATTAGCACTACCA
>OZ024710.1:10684260-10725656 GCA_964016945.1 Microplitis deprimator | reverse complement strand
CAACTAAGGCGGATATTAGTTAAGAGCAAATATCTATTTTTTTCTTGAAATTAGAGTGTACACAGAGAAAACTGTCGTCAGAAAAGTCTCTCTAAGTTATATAGAAGCTGACATACAAATTTAAAAAAAAAAAAAAAAATTACCTTTTTTCAAATTTAAAAAAATTCTCCAGTGGCCAGATTTAGGGGTATTGAGCTCAAATTTTCAGGATCACCTTCTTTTCTGACCTACTTTCGAGAAAAAAATTGGCGTCCAAAGCGGTGAACCACGCGCGCACACTCGTCGAAAAGTATTGTATTTGCCCATATTTTTTTTATTTATTTATTTATTTGGAAATATATGCCAAGGCAAATTCCGAATGGCAAGGTGTATATAAAATATTTTTTATAACATAGTATCACGTAGGAAACACAAGATTTTGGTAAACAATAAATCATATACATAATTGAAGATTTAATAATTATTTGATAATAAAGCTGTAATAGGTCCCCTTAATTTAATAAATTAAGATGTGGCCTTAATAAATTAAGAGTCCATTCATATGTAAGACTTTAGGTGTCTTACGACCTTTTGCTCAGCTACTCAGCCTCAGAACAGGGTTTCCCCGTACTGGGCCACGCAGTACTAAAATTTAGAGAGAGAGAGAGATCGTATTGTTACTTATACTTATAAAGGAAAATATTTTTAGGAAATTAATTATTTGGTAAATTGATATAAATTAAATTATACTGGCATTTATTGTAAACAAAGTCGCCTTGACAAATGATAAAATGGACGTGAACAATAAATAAAATGGCTGATGAAACTGACTCGACTTGACGATATAAATTTATTACTGACTCGACTTGACAATACAAAATTATTACTGACTCGACTAGACAATACAAAATAATTACTGACTCGACTATTTATAATATTTAACAGTGACTCGACTGACTAAATTATTTATATAAATACAAATAACTCTACTAATTTTATAAATACAATTTTATAATTGATTTTAACCGACAAAACAATTCCACTCACTTTACTCTTAACAATCTCCTTCTGACACTCCAACCTCCTCTCCAATCACCTCCAGTTCTTCAATCCTCCAATCCTCCAAGACTCCAAATCCTCAGCAACCAAGTCTCCAAATCCAATTCCACAATAATCTCCAATGTTCCAATAATTAAAATTACTTTGATAAAATAAGCTTCCACCCCAGGTGGGCTTATAGGCTCTTAGCTAAATAAAAGGATATGGCGTATGATACTGGTATCTGATGTAGTAATACTAATGGTATCCGAGAAAAGCGTCCGTCACCGTTGCGTGCCGTTAGCCAAGTATCGAACTGGTTGCAGTGGCTAGGAAAAGCGCCCATCCTCGATGCGAGCCAGTAGCCAAAAGGGCGATCGCTCGTCCGTCCTGAGCCTGATACCCCTCGCTTTCAGGTCTGCCAACTTCTAAAACAATGACTGGTCGAAACTCGACAGCAGTGACCCCAGCGATGAGAAGGTTGTTGTGTTATCGACCGCTGTGGTAGGAGGAGGTCGCTCTCGTTTTTGGCGCGAGTCGATTCAAATTTAAAATTGAAAATAAAACAAATTCTACCCCGTTACAAAGCAACTAGAATGTTTCAGATTATATAAGAACAATTCGATATGTTTGACTTTAATTTGTTATAAGCAGCACAGTTTAAGAAACCTTGAAAAGATAATGAGAGTTAATGATCTTTCAGCTCGAGTTCTAGCAAATATTCAAACATTTTATTTTTTAGGATTTCTAAGCTCTGTGAATGTAGGACTTCAGTTGGCAGATTTTTCCACAGACGGATAACTGATACAACAAAAGAATGTTTATAGCTGATTGTGGCAAAATTTAGGATCTTGAAGGTGACATTATTTTGTTTTTCGGCTATTCTATCTGACCGTCTAATGCTTGGATCTTCTTCGATGAACATCTCTCTCAAGTATTTTGGCTGTCCTGAGTCTAGTTACTTGTAGAAGTAACAGGCTAGGAAGTACAATCTTCGTGACTTTATATGCAACCAGTTTAATGAACGCCGATACGGCGTGATGTGTTCATCGCGTTTGATGTTATATACAAATCTAATAGCGTTGTTCATTAAATGCTGCAATTTATTATCGAGCCTTTTCGAGGAATCCAGTAAGACAAGAGAGCAATAATCGAAGATTGGTAGAACAGTAGCAGTAACTAGCATCTTCCGTATAGGTGGAGACAAAATATTTTTCCTGTGCTTCAAACTATCTATCGTAACATGAACCTTACGTGACAGCTGGGCCACATGAATATCCCAAGAAAGATCCTTTGATAGATGGAGACCAAGATGTTTAGTTGTGAAGACGTATGAGACAGTGTGTCCATCAACGATGATTTGTGGAAGCTCACAATTGTCTAATAGTTTCAGTTTACGTTTGCTACCTAGGATCATGACTTTAGTCTTTGTATAGTTTATTTCGAGACCAGTTTCATGTGCCCAATCAGCAACAGCCTGAGCATCAGACTGTATATAAAAAGCAGCTTCTTCCAATTTAAAGAGTTTAAAATGCATATAATCACATTTGTCATCTGCAAATAACCCATGTTTAGAGTGCTTTAGACGTTTCGATACTCCGTTTATAACAATTAGGAATAAGATTGGTCCCAGAATGGATCCTTGCGGTACTCCTGATGTAGTAGCAATTTGTCTAGAAGGATGATTTTCAGGATCCACAACAGACTGTGATCTACCCGTGAGATAAGAATAAAACCCGAGAATTACTTCAGTAGAGAAGCCCATCTCATGCATTGTTATAAGCAATATTTTAGGATTTAGGTAATCAAAAGCCTTGGTGAAATCAAATAATATGAGAAAGGTTAATCATCTCTGTCAATGGCTAGACGTATATCATCAGTCAAGTTCAGTAGTGAGGCTTGAGTGCTGTGATATTTGCGGAAACCTGATTGATGTTTATCTAGTAGATTATTATTTTCAAGATAGCTGGCTACCTGATTTGCAACAATATGCTCGAACACTTTAGCTAAATGAGATAGATTTGCTATCGGCCTAGTATCTGACATTGACTTCGGTGGTGACACTTTATTTAAAGGAACAATGAAGACTGTTTTCCAGGCATCTGAAAACACACACGTGTTTAATGAAAAATTAAAAATAGTCATAAGAAAGAATGATATTAGCGATAGCCCGGGAAAAAATGATTTTGCCTAATTATATATAATTATGTATAATCACTTATATATGATCAGATCCAAAAATTGGCCAGATCTGATTATATATAATCATGCATGGACAAATATAGTAATTTTTAGATTCTCATTTAGAATATCTATAAATTATTAATAAAGTAATTTAATTAGGATTTATTGTTTTCATCAATCTAAATTTCGGTTAAATTTAAATAAAAAAAAAAAAATTACTATCCGCTCACTACTATTTTAATACGAGGTCACCCGTCCAATTAATGTCCCACTTCGATGGTGCTTTACTTTGGTTATCGCTGGATTGTAATCTGATCCTCTAGTCTGTTACACACTTATAATTAATAAACGTTTATGGCATTACTTAATTCAAATAATCAAATTGATACATCTTACGTAAATAATGCGCCTAATGATGAATTTGGTTTTGTACATAAGTTACAATAGAATTCATTAGAATATTACTTTTAAATTGCTGTCGAAACCTTTGAACATTTTTTAAGTATTGGGGATGTAAGTTTGATTGATAGTTGACAAAATAAAAATTTAATAACATTGATATTAGAAAATTATCATATTATGTAATATATATATATATATATATATATATAGGACCTATATACATAATTAAATATTTATAGGTTTCATATCAATGAAGTCTGATCAGATCTAATCATGTATGGACCTATATCTGATTATATATGGGTTCATATCAGTCAGATCTGATCAGATCTAGTCATGTATTAACTCATGTATAATTATATATAAGCCTATATATGATCATATATAGCCAGATATAATTCAGGTCTGATCAGATCTAATTATATATAAACCTATATATAGCTTTATACATAGTTCGAGTCATAATATATTGGTCAGACATGATTAGATCAAATTATATATAACGTCATGCATAATTATATATAATCTTACATAATTTCATATATAATCATACATAATTATATATAGTAAGGCAAAATCATTTTTTTCCAAGAGGCGATCTCTTAACCATCTCAAATCTAGACCATCAGGACTTTTACCTTTGGATTTTTGTAATGTTAAGTTGAGGCTTTTGGTGACGTCTAAAATGTCTATGTGTGACCAACTAAAGCTGCAATTTACAATCTTAGCATGATGTAGTTGTAGATCTTCAATAAATTCACGAGTACATGATGGATGTGTAGTTAAGGTATTTGCATAAAAAGAGTTTAGTTTATCAGCATGAAAATGATCTAATGCAGATCATTTTTTTCCTTTAATAATGCCCAGCCGTATCAACTTGGTCCAAATTTTTGTTCCTTGAGATTCGTCTTCTAAGACGTTTCTAAGATATTCATCTCGCATATTATTCAATTTGGTTTTTAATTCTCTTCTTTTTATTTTATAGTGTCAGTAAGTGTGAATTTCCAGTTCTACGAACTTGTTTATAAAGAATAGCGCGAGCACGAAGATCAGTTTTCAGTTCATATGTTATCCATGGACGTGCTTGACGTTTCAGTGTTCTTTTACTTATTGGAGCAGAAAGATCGAATGTGTCAATAACTGAATGTGAAAGGTAAGCTACAAGTTCGTTTGGATCTGAAATTGCACTACTTGGATTCATCTGAATTAATTTTGTCCTCAGCATTTCGGCTAAAGATTGATGATCACAATGTCTGCTATCTCGAAAACTAACTGATTTATTTGATTTTTCTACTGTCTTTAGATTATAGTCCCATTCAAGGTAATCATGGCCTCCTATAAATGTTGGCAATTATTTAGAAAAATTTCCCAGCTTCTCCTGACTGTCCATAATAATCACATCTAGCCATGAATCGGTTACGGGTGTGTGATACGTTGAACCAAACGGCACATTGAAAAGAGCAGACTCTGTGATGAATGATTTAAGATGAACTGATGCTCTGTCCGACTTTAACCAGTTACAATTTAGGTCACCCATAATCACAATATTCTTGAAATGTGGATAGAATTTTCCGAATTCGACGAAGAAATTGTTCAAAAGACCGCTTTGTGGCCTTCTATAGATAGAAGATACAAACACATGAGTTCTTGAGGGTAAAGTAATGTCACGCAGTATAAATTCTGGATTGTTGAGTAGATTGACTTCTGAAATGTAGAGTACTTTAGATTTTAATGAATTGTGAATGAAGCATGCTACACCACCACCTCTGACGTAGCGACCAGAATTTTCAACAAATCCTCGGTCACGACGGATGATATTATAATTTTTTAGTGAGATAAAAATATCAGGTTTTAGCCAGGTCTCAACCACTATAATTATGTGAGGTTTTATTGCTGCAACAAGAGTTCGAATTTTACGGAGTGAGCTAGATAACTATTTATATTTAAGGTGAGAAGTCTAAGAGTGGTAATAGGAAAAGTGAGCTGTTCCGTTAATGGCTATTCAAGTTTGTCTAGATCGCACTCTGAACTTATTTGAATTTTTTCGGTATCATCGTCCTTTTTGACGTAAATTGTACTTTTGTAGACCCAAGCATATTTGTACTTTGGTGCTCTAACTTTAGCCTTAGCAAGGTTTAGCAGTTTATACGTATCAGCATGTCGAAACTTATTTATAAATATTTGTCCTTCTGTTTGTGTGATAAAGATATTTTTTGCAAATAATTTGTTTGAATGACGCTTGACCCCAACAACCCTGATTAAAAATACTCATTGAAAAGGATTGAAAAAGATGAGAATTGAATACTTTTGAATACTTTCTATACCCCAGCATTTTCATCTGGACATGAAATTAATACTTTTCAATTCTATTGAATCCAAAAATAATATGAGAATTTCTAAACTTCCGAGGAATTGAAAAAGATTCAAAAGAATTTATATTTTTAATCTTTCTGAATACTTTTCAATACCAAAAAAATTTCGAATTTTAAGGTCACGCATGGGATTGGAAAGAATTCAAAGGAATAGAAAGTTTTAAATCTTTTTCAATCCTTCTTAATACCTAAATAGTTCAATTTTCGGATCGAGTGTAGGATTGAAGGGGATTCAAATGAATTGAAATTTTTCAATTTTCTTCAATCCTTCTTAATACCTAAATAGTTCCGAATTGGAAGGTATTGAAATGATGAGAGATTAAATTCTTTTCAATACTTTTGAATTCCATTTTAAGAATCACAAAGTATTCAAATGATCGAAATTTCAATTCCATTCAATACTTTTCAAAATTTCCGTATGGATTGAAAAGGATTGAAACAATTTTCAATCCTTTTCAATGAGTATTTTCAATCAGGAAATATAATCTCGGACTTGTGTGGACTTCATCTGTAGAATAAACGAATGTGAAACTTGATTTAAATCTAATCCGCTGGGCTTTCTTTTGCTTCGCGATGTCCTGATACTTAAAATAATAAGTGCAGATTGCAAGACAGCAATTTGGGCCGCATTTTCTGCGCTTACTTTAGAATTTGCAACCACTTTATCATTTAGCCTCTGAATCTCTGTTACTAATGATTCCTGAATACTGGTTACTTTGGCTAGCGACTCTTTAATACTTGAAACATCGGTATTCAGTTTCCTTACCTCGGTAGTATTTAAAATTAGATTATCAACTAGATCTTTTCTTTGCTCGATGCGAGACTTGCTGGGTGCTGAGGTTGTTTCTGTATGACATATCTAGCAATAAGTTCATCTTTTCATCTATGTTAAGATTGAACCAATCTGGCTTGTTTACAGTTTTACTGGTTGAGGTGCTACATGAAGTGGATATTGTAGACTCGACGCCAACGGTAACTAAAGTAGTTGTTTGAGGAGTAACACCACTTGGAGATGCAAATACTGAATCTTCCCCCATTTCAATTATTGGAGGTGTCTTTGGTGTTGAGTTTATTGACTTGTATTCTGATAGTGAAGATCGACGGCGTAATAGAAAAGATGAAGGCTTACTTGTACTCAATTTTTTGACTAATTTGGGGTCTGGTAGCACTGGGGACTGATCTAAAGATGTTTCACAGCAATGACCTGGCTTCTTATTTTTCAATACTTCCTTTAAGCAAATGTGGTGATACGAACTCTTACAAGTACTACACGTTTGATATGTTTGAGCAATTTTCTTGCACCTAGCACATTTCATAACAAATTCTACACTGATAAAAATTGTGTTTTCTTCCGAAATAAGCTGCGTACTTGGCCTATCCGCACTTGAGTCAACTGCATTTGAATTGATTCAAAAACATGGAAATTGAAACAAGTTCACAGGGAGATTTAAAGAAAAGACTTTACGGTTTCAGGCTTACTATAGAAATATTTCTGTCAAAAACAATGTATTTGATAAAATCAAATGTGAGATTACAGTAAAAAAAAAAAGATGGAGCTGAAGTCGTCTATGCATGTGATAAAAACAACTATGAATTTGAAAAAAATACTGTTTTGAGTTAATAGAAATCATTGATTTCTTTCAATCAATTTTGAAAATGTTGTTGATGAAAAGTTTTATGCAATTGTCTTAACCAGCTTTTTATTTTCTTTAATACATTATAGTGGTGAGTCAATCATATAATTTACTCAATGATAATACAAATGACTCTGAACTAATTGGATACCTTCTGGCCACAATAGACTAGTGCCACTGATTAAATTTTATTTCATTTTCATATGACTACTTATTTGCTACCTGCAATGTACTCTCGTTAAATATTTCATTGATTGTGTGTATCCAAAGTAAATAAATACAAGTTAGCGAGGACTCAAATACAGTAAATCTTTTTTTTCAATGATATCCAAAGTAAATATTAGAAAAAATTTTCAGAAGCCATTAAAAAAAAAAAAAATTTCATTTTTGCGGGCAAAATAAAGTACCTTCTAAAAAAGGTAAAAAGAAAAAAAAATTGCTGGATATTAAATAAATTCGATTAAATTAAATTTTCTTGTAAATAGTTTACATAAAGAAAAATTACATTTCACATAATTATTAGATGCAAGGGAAAATTAAATATTTTTTAATGGTTGTAATCATAAAACTAAAGTCATTAACATTTTTTGACTGACACTTTCGATTTTTGAAAAATTTTAACAAAAAAAATTTAAAACAATGCTCAATTACATTTACAAAAGGGATTTTGGAAGGTTTAAAATACATTTAGAAGATAAAGTTTTTTATTTTTTATAAAATTTTGGAGGTACCCTATTTTGCCTTCCCTTTTCCCATATCTTAGAACATACCGGGAAAAAATGATTTTGCCTAATCATATATGATTATATATAATCATGCATAAACGAATATAGTAATTTTTAGAATCTCATTTAGAATATTTGTAAATTATTAATTAAGTAATTTTATTAGGATTTATTGTTTTCATCAATATAAATGTCGATAAAATTAAAATAAAAAGAAAAATCACTATCCGTTCACTACTATTTTAATACGAGGTCACCTTTCCAATTTATGTCCCACGTCGATGCTGATTAACTTTGGTTATCGCTAGATTGTAGTTTGATCCTCTAGTCTGTTACACACTTATAATTAATAAACGTTTATGGCATTACTAAACTCAAATAATCAAATTGATACATCCTACGTAAATCATGCACCTAATGATGAATTTGGTTTTGTACATAAATTACAATAGAATTCATTAGATACATATAATCAAATCTATATATCTATAAACTTATAAATATTTGTATATAAATCGATATCGATTTATACTTTTAAGTTGCTGTCGAAACCTTTAAACATTTTTTAAGTATTGGGGATGTAAGTTTGATTGATAGTTGACAAAATAAAAATTTAATAACATTGATATTCAAAAATTATCATTATGTAATATATATATATATATATATATATATATATATATATATATATATATATATATAGGACCTATATTCATAATTAACTATTTATAGGTTTCATATCAATGAAGTCTGATCAGATCTAATCATACATAGACATATATAACTACATACAAGTTTATATCAGTCTTGTCTGATCAGATCTAATTATATATATAAACTTATGCACGACTATACATGAATTTATATTAGCCATGCCTGATCAGATCTAATTATATATAGGCCTTTATATAATTATATATGGGTTTGTATCAGTCATGTCTGATCAGACCTAATTATGTATAGACCTATATCTGACTATATATGGGTTTATATCAGTCAGATCTGATCAGATCTAGTCATGTATTAACTCATGTATAATTATATATAAGCCTATATATGATCATACATAGGCAGATATAATTCAGGTCTGATCAGATCTAATTATATGTAGACCTATATATAGCTTTATACATAGTTCGAGACATAATGTATTAGTCAGACATGATCAGAAAAAATTATATATAACGTCATGCATAATTATATATGGAGGTAGATATGATTATATATAATCATACATAAATTCGTGTATAATTATATATAATCATACATAATTATATATAATTAGGCAAAATCATTTTGTCCCGGGATATGAAAAATACATCCATGAAAATATAAAAAAAATATATTTCAATTACATAAAAAATATATAATTTTATTATATTTTTTTTTCTTATGATTGTTGGTTAAATTAAAAATATATTTTTTATATTTTCATAATTATATTTTTTTATATATTTGAAATATATTATCAATATAATTTTTATATATTTTTAAACATGTATTTCTTATACACCTTAAAATATATTTAAATTACATTTAAAATATATTGTTATGCCTTGGGAATTTTTGGTATCTTCTTAAATAATTAACGACACTCGAATTTTAATTTAATAAAGTTTCACTTATTTATTGAGAAATAACACAGAAAACTTCACTTTAAATGTATTACAAATAATATGATAGTAAATTGATTTGAATGTCTTACAACTATGATAATAATATTAATGATTATAGAAACTAAGGAGTAATATTTCTATTCTATTTAAATAACAGTTATTCTTAATTAATAATTCTGTAATTTATTCTTATTCTTTCGGTCCTTCTTTTCTAACTAACTACCGGCAGTCAGCGATTGCAGGTGATGCTACAACTGATATTATTACACTCTGAGAAAAGTTAAACAATAAGTAGTCATGCGGCCGATAGCGAGCGTAAGAACATCACTGTCAGCACTTTTGGAAGTGACCGTGAAAATAATGTACAGAGGCATAACAATATACAAAAATCAGCCAAGTTAGCTATTAAAAATTTATTTTTTATACATATTTTGTATATATTTATGTACTTTTTATTTATTTTTAATATATTTTTTTTATAAATGTCTTTCATGAGGCACCGAACTCGAATAAGTAGCGGTAGGAGTAATTCAGTGCTCGCCGGTAGATCGTACCCAACCTCTTGTGCTGTTCCTGGTTAGATATATATTTCAGAGTTGTTATATACTATACTTGAAAACAATTCTGGCACAGCTACTCCTCTGTCGTCCGACATAGTGACAACTGCCTCTTTTGATGGTAATATAGTATATCCTATATTACATTGTGACAACAATGTCTATTTTTCATTCCTTGGATAATTTTTCTTTATAATCCAAAAATATAAAGTACGTTGCAGATAATAAAAAAAGTAATTTTTGTTTTCAATAAATGCTCTTGAATAATCTAAATATAATAAATTTCGGTAAATTTTTTATTTCTTCAGTATTCATTTATTCTGGATACACTCTGGTTCCATTCTATTCTACAAAGTGTTATTTTGATGCAAGATCGATCATTAATGACTCGGCAACTTGAATGAATTGCAGTAACGTTATATGAATTTCGTATAATTTACGGTGTTTTAGAAGAAAGATATAATGGAATCGAGTTGACAAAAAATTATATTCTTAAGAGTAAATGTAAGTTTAATCAAATTAAAAAATATATTTTTTAATTGAGTGCGTAAAAGTCGTCCCAACCTGCTCGTCAGATGTCTCTGACTATTTTTAAATACTAATTATTTAGAGACCGATCTGAGACCTAACTAACTAATTAATTAAGATGTATATTGATAATTTAGCAAGTGGCATAATTAATAAGTCACTCTATATAATAGGATATAATATAATAATATAATATAATATAATATAATATAATATAATATAATAATATAAAATAATAGAATATAAAATAGTATCATATTATTTATAATACTTAAAACATATTGATAAAGCTATTTTTCTCTTAATATTTGTTATGTACAAATAAATGCTGACGCCTCGAGTAATCCTCGAGACGTGCAGCTGCACAAATAGCTATTTTATTCTAAGATAACTTTTGTTCATAGATAAGTGAATCATTTGTTAATAACAAAAACGGAGAAAGCGTGAGAACGGAGAATGGATCATTCGAGAATATTGCTTATCTCGATCCACCCCTCTATATCGAACGATGCGCGGGCCTGATGCCCAAGCGCCTCGTATTGATAAGAAACTTACTCTAGTTTTTCTCGATCAAGAGAAATCAAGTCTGAAACATAGAATCATCGAGAGCAGTCAGGCTCAATATTAAAAACTCAACTTCGTTCCTACTCTTTTGAAGTTATTGTTAAGAATACGTAAACAAATTTATAAATTGATTCAATTCTAAATTTCCACATCGTTCAAAGCTATTCCTTTACAATTGAATAAATCGGATTCAGATATATATAAAATAATATATTATATTCAAACAACCAGTTTATTTCAACCACCAAATGGTGGCTGTTCAACCTATACAAATTATTATTTATAATTATATGTAAGTTTTCATTACGTCTATTTTAAATCAACCGCACAACTACGCCAGCGCCAAATCATCAACCAGGACGTAACATATCTGTAGTACACGACACCATCCATATCAATGACGGAGTTAGAACACAACCGTGCCTACAGTAACTCCACGTAGCAAAATCTAATTTCACGTCACTCGAAATCAATCTACCCTCACTCTTCGAAATTTAAAATTTTAGGCAATAAATGATTTCGTCCTCTTGAAAGTGAACATAAAGATCTTTAGCAACCTGAGTAGGCTGCAATAAAAAGCGTGCAACAAAATCTGCATGCAGTACAATTATATATAATTAGGCAAAATCATTTTTTCCCGGGGCAACAAAAAAGCCCGAAGGCAAATAGGGCAGAAAAATTATTCTAAATGAACAGCGAAAGAATAAACGTGATAGCAGTACTTACGTGACACTGATATATATATATATATATATATATATATATATATATATATATATATATATATATATATATATATTAGGGTGCTCCATTTGAAAAGAACTTTTTTTTTTTCAGCGAACACAAGAAAATTTTGTTATTTATGTTGAGAGAAAAATTCCCTGAAAATTTCAGCTCTTAATTTTAATTTTAAGTACTTCCTATCGAGTATCAAAGTTTTCCCATTTAAAAAGCATGTAAATCGAATAACTTTTCTTTGAAATTAATATAACTTAGCCCGATTTTGAGCTATCGTTTTGAAAGCAGTTTTTATTTGTAGTATTTGTTGCTTTTTAAAAGTGTAGAAAACGGTTTTGGTCTAACTCGATCCACGTCGATTGTATCAGCTCCGAAAAACGATTTTTCACTTTTTTCAGTTATTTTTGTTAATAGTGAAGAAACGGCTCATCTTACAAAAAATATGCATAGGACCAATCTTTTAAGAAATTTTATCTTCTACAAAATTGCTTATAGCACTTATATTGGTAAAGTCCACTGTTCATGAGATATATGCATTTTAACATTTTACAATAAAAAAGATTAGTACCATAGTAAGCTTACAATTTTTTCTATTGTATTATATTTCAATACTTATATATATATATATATATATATATATATATATATATATATATATATATATATATATATATATATGTATATATATAACCTCAAAAACTATAAGATATATTTACATTTATATTTTAAATTTATTTAGACTGCAAATGATAAATCAGTTTTATAAATTATTTTATTTACTCAAAATTATTTATTAATCATTTATTTGCTAATGATAAAGATTTTCAAACGTGCGTCAGATAGGGCTCAGAACGATACGGTATAGGTCTCAGAGCTATCTACCGTATTGTTGTCAGAACGATACAGTCAGTGTTGGCATTATTGGCCGACAGCATTATGTGTTCAGGGCCGTAAAATTATCGTTTTTTTTTTCAATTTATCGTACAAACAGAAAATTTTTTTTCAAGCCTATTAATGTGAGTTATGTAAATTTTGAATCAGCAAAATAGTAAATAAACAATATTTGGTTACAAGAAAATCTTTTTTTTTACTAAAATAATTTAATTTTTTAATAAATTAAAAAGGCATAGACGTCTCACTTGTTATTATTGAGCGCCAAGTATGAAAATAATTTATCATTATTTTCTGCTTTTATTACTATTCTTATATCTAATATGAAAAGGTAATTTTTTTGTTAATTGCAAATAATATAAATACGACTTTTATAAATACAATTATTGATGAATAAAAAATTTTATTTTTTTTCAATGTATAAAACTATCCTATTACATTTGTTGTGAATTATTAATAAATAAATAGATATATTTTAATACTTAGCAAATAGGATATTTAACATATCAATTTTTTTATTCATCTTTTACATCAATCTGTGTTACTTTCTTTTTTTGTTGGTTTTAAGTGATATTTTTTGATCTAATATCACAGATAATTTTTTAAATAGAATATCTGATTAATTATTATTTTATTATTTGAATCGTATTAAAATTAAGATCGCAGATAATTTGTTCTGTTGAGTATCTTATAAAATATATAATTAGAAAATTTGCACAGTTGTAATACTTAAGATTACAAATAGTTTGTTCACTAGAATATATTATCAGTAATTAAAATATCTGCACAGTTTTAAACGTATCATCACAAATATCTAAGAAGATTTTTTTAACGAGAATATTTTATTAATAACTACAATATTTTTATAGTCTTAAACTTATGATCACAAATAGTGTGTTAACGACAATATATTAAATATTATAATTATAATATTTATAGAATTTTAAAACTTAAGATCACAAATATCTATTAAAATATCTTATTAATAATTAAAATATTAGCACCGTTTTAAACTTTAAATCACAAATATCTATAATGATTTATTAAACTAAAATATCTTATTAATTATAGTTAAAATATTTTCGAAATTTTAAACTTATTATCACAACTTGTTTGTAAACGACAATATCTTATTAATTATAATTATAATATGTTTAAATATTTAAAAATGTAGTCACAAAATCCAGAATAATTTTTTTGAAGTAGAGTATTTTTTCAATTATATCTAATTTTTGGTAAGTTTTTGATCTATCGTCACCAATATTCAAGATAACGTTTTAAAGATAATAATCTTATAATAAATCATGAATATCAATTAAAAAGATTCAGGCAAAATAATATCTTCAAAACTCAGATTACATTCTTCTGTATTTTTTTGTGCTGAAGTTTTTGGGTAAAGAGAGTTTTTCATTTTAGAATACTCTTCTTTACTAGGTTCATATCCAACACAATTAGAGTTAACTCTTTGATTAGCTAGTAATAGTCCATTAATAGTTTTAGTCACAAGCTTATTTCTAGATTTAGTTTTAATCAAATTGATTCTACTGAAAACCCTCTCACAATCAGCGTTAGAGTGAGGTAGAGATATTATATTTAGCACGAATTTTGCTAAGTTTTTAAAACTCCAAATATTTTCTTTATCATCATATGTAGAAAGTTTATGCCAAAAAACGTCAACAGAATCATTTATATCAATATTGTCAGGTAGCTTGAAACTGCGGAGTTGTCGCCATTCGTTGTCAATCGCTTGGTATTCATTTGGCTTTACTAATCGAGGTAATAATGACATTAAATGTAGTAAAGAAGGTGTTGTAACGAGAGAGTGCTGCGACATTGCTTCTTTAGGATTTATCACAGATAGGTTTTTTAGCAATATATCATCGAAGTCAAATCTTTTTTTGATTCCATTGCATCCTTCAATAATGAAACGTCGACAGTTAGTTAAAAATTCTATTTTTTCATTTATCAATGGTGCTTTACTGAACTCAGGCTTATTAAAATAACTCATTACATTTATGCCGACATATATACTTTGAATGTTTAGATATTGAGATTCATCGAAAATATCTATATTATTTAGAGGAGTCTTATTTACGTAATCAGCAATCAAAAAAGTTTTTAATAGATCCATATAAGCAGAGGTTATATTTTTGTGAATTAGAGTGATCAGAGGTTTTTCTGATTGAAATAATTTATTTAATCCCGTGAATTTGGGTAAAGCCCAGTCAAGAAACTGATAATATAATTTAATTATTGGGTCTGTCAAAAGCTTTAATATTTTTGATACTTCTGATTCAGTTTCGTTTTTTGTATTATTTTTTTTTTTCGATTCTAGATCGAAGTTCAATTGGTTGAAGTATAAAATTAAAGCATCCCACTGTTCTAATAATCTAGAAATAACTGCTGTTATTGACAACCATCGAGTTTGAGCTGGACGAAGAATTTTATGATTTTTTAAATCTAGCAAAGATTGGATGCCTTTAAAAGCAAATTGTCGTTTAGAACTTAAGGAAAAGTGATTGTAAACACTATGAGCTAGCTGTTCACAATCAGACGGTAAAATATTACATGCACTACTTGCGCAAAGGTGTAGAGAATGGCAAATGCATTTTGTGATATAAATGTCAGGGCATTTATTTTCATACCGAGTCCGAACTGAATTTTTGCTCCCCATCATTGTGTTACAACCATCTGATCCAAAGCCAATTACATTAGTGAATGGAATTGAATTGTCATCAAATGACTTCGCTGTACAATTGAAGATGTGTTCAGCTGAAGCTTCATTAGCATTATCTTCTTCATTGAATATTTGATACAGTTCCCAGAAACGGCTCACAACTTTTTCCTCTTCAGAATCATAGAATCTTACTACTATACATAAGTTTTGCGTCCGGGAAATATCCGTCGATTCATCGATAAGTATGCTAAATAAAGATGTTTTTAACTTAACAGATAAATTTTCTTTTTCACTAGCTCCAATTACATTAGCAACAACAGCAGCACATTTAGATGATTTTAAATGCATATCTTGAATAGTCTTGGAATCAGGAAAACAATCCTTTAATAAAGGTGTTAGATGATCCATTACTCGAAAAGAAATGTTGTGTTCTGCTAAGAAACTACTTATTTTAATTTCTGCTCTTGAAACTTGATGATTCTGAACAGTTGAAGTCGGTTGAGAGTATAAATTAATAGTTTTTTGATTTACTATTGAATTCATAGCGGTTTTATGGCTTTTACTCTTCAAATGGTTTTTTACCACAGTTAATTCTGCCGTAAAAGTAACATTGCAAATGGTACATTTGGCTTTATATTGATTAGTTGATTCTGGAGATAACCAAGAGCTAAATTTAGTATTTTTCATCCATTCCTTATTAAATTTTTGTTTGCGTCGAGCATATAATTTTGGTTTTTTAGACTTTGGCGCAGTGTCGTTGTCTTCACTATCACTCATGATAAAGCTATACAGAGTTACAATTCGTGATTGTTTTCATTAATTAAACGTTCGTTATCAATATTACCTCGTCACTTGATGTGTCTGATGACAGAGACGAATTATGATCTTCCAATTTTTTCCGGTGTTATTGGAATGATTTCACCTCCTAGATGAAAAAAAAAATTTCAATTAAAAAAAAAATTATTTCGATTAACAGTCATATCAATTTTTGTATATATCAGTGACAAATAACTACATATGATAGATTACTTGTATTTAACCTATAAATGTATTCAATTTACATTTAATAGTCATAATACTATAGTTACCTGGTCTAAAAATAAATAAATATTTTCCACTAGTACTCAATAATATTCGACCAGAACTTTTTTCAATCAATGGTTCTAAAAAATTTTCAATATTATTATTGTGTTCTTCTTTCTTCGAATTGTCATCCGTCATTATAAATCACAAGCTAAATTGACCTTGCATGTTATTACTTAAAAAACACACTAATATATATATATATATCGCACGTATATAGAATAATAATAATTTGTTTTAAATCGTCGCTAATATTAATAAATAAAATCTCAAATTTTATAACAATGGTGACAACAACCATGAACTAAGAACTAAAAAGTATCTAAAATATGGAGAGTATATACTTCCCATGGTATACAGTCTCCATAATCTAAAATATTTAAATTATCAGTCAGATTGAAACTGTACTCTGTATAAAGTATACATAAAATATATTGACGCTATATTACCAAGTGAAAGTAGATGATTAGAAACTCAGAAAGTTAATACGAGAGGGCAGCATAGTGAAAATTTCAATTTCGGTGGGAACATTTGAACAGAAAAAAATTATCGCAAAATTATGCTGCATACGTTGGATTATCGTACAATTTCGTCACATAACGACACCTCTATGTTTGATCGTACGAAGTGCTAAATTATGTGATGTGTACGATAATTATGTGACGAATGCTAACGCTGGATACAGTAGATCGTTGCCAGTGCTGCCAGAACGTGCGATATTTTTACCCCCTCCTGCCCTTACACTCAATGCTATTTCACCTCAGGAGGGGGTAAAAACATCGCACGTTCTGGCAGCACTGATCGTTGCAGTAACAATCTAGTAGATAACTACCCTGATGTCCCTGATAGCCAGACCTTGCTCTACAAGTTCTGTCGTGAAACATTTTCGGCTAACAACGAAAAAATTTCAGGCAAGCTTGGATTAATAATACTTTCCTTTAAGTTGGCTTCAGAATACGGCAGTAGCTTGAATGTAACTTGACAGAAAAACTTGCCGTCAATTTGAAGTGAAACTTTCAATCAACTTAACGTCATTGTCTGACAGTAACACTTGTAGTAAAATTGAATTCAAGTTTACAGACAATTCACTGTCAACTTAAAGGTAACTGCTTGCTTTCCAACACTTTCCTTTAAGTTACCTTTTAGAATACGGCAGTAGCTTGTAGTTAACTTACGGTTAGGGTAGCTATCAGGGATATTGCATATTGTTACTGTAACTACACAGTATACTTCTCAGAACAATATTTTTTTCTCCGTGTACTTTAGGCTCGGCCGTACCTAACGAGAACCCGAATTTAAGAATTCTAATTACTTTTTGAATATTTATGGGACTCGGATGATGAAAATCTTCCGAGGAAGTTCGTCTTCGGCTTTTAGTCGGAAGCTCAGAAATTTGCTGTTATGATAGTTATTTAATAAATAATTAGAATTCTTAAATTCAGGATTTCGTTAGGTGCGGCCGAGCCTTAAAATTAAAATTAAGAGCTGAAATTTTCAGGGAATTTTTCTCTTAACATAAATAACAAAATTTTCTTGTGTCCGCTAAAAAAAAATGTTCGTTTTAAATGGAGCGCCCACATATATATATATATATATATATATATATATATATATATTATATATAAATATATATATTATGGTGACGCAAAAAAACCAACTATTTTTTTTTCTAATCTCGCATGAAAATTTGTAAGTTTTCGTTAATTTAAGAACCCTCTCAAAAAATCAGCACGATTAAAAATTTTTTGAGGTCGCTTACGATTTTCAAAAATTCGAAAAATAATAAAAATCCGACTTTTTCTTTTTTTAAAATTTTTTTCTCGTTGCGGCAGATATTTATACACCAAAAATTACTAGGTCCCTCAAAATTTCAACTCAACCCTAGCAGACCTGATTTACCGTAAATTTGCGGTAGTTTTACCGTAAATATGCCGTAAAATTCGACTGTATTTACCGTAATTTACGGGAAATGGGTGAATTACGGCGGGTTTACCGTAAAAACGGGTGGATTACCGAATTACCGTAGATTACGGTAAACCCACCGTAATTTGGGTCCGTTAGGTAAAACATGAATTTTTAAAGGTCGCTCGAGAATTTCGAAAATTTTCAAGTTCAACATTTTTTGTTCCTGAGCGACCCTTAAATCTTTATATTAAGACGTGATTTTGGATTTACTTTTTATTCATGATACGATGATTAAAAATTTCTAACTAGACAATAAAAAAATTCAGAAGAGCGTAAAAATTATAATCTTGTAATAAATGTATATTTTCAATTGAAATTTTGATAGGATTAGCATATTTTTTTCAACTTCCCGCTAAGAAAATCGATGATTTTCAAAAATTTCGGGAAGTTATTGTTTTCAGTCCGATTTTCCAAAAACCGAGTTATCATCAGATGTCGACGTTTTGAGATCCTAGGAAGCTATTCTGACTATTTTCAGAATAATGTCCGAGTGTCTTTGTGTGTCTGTGGGGGGGGGGGGTGTATGTGTGTGAATGGTCTATAACTTTTCAACTAATTAACCGATTTGGATGATTGAATTGGCCATCGAAAGAGCTTGATGGCCATCAACTTTCCTGAAAATTTCAGATCATTTGATCAAGTAGACTCAAAAATATTTGCGAATTACAGAAAAAAAAATTTTTGAAGTGAAACTTCTTTACGGCGGCTAAAATTGAACGATTTGAGGCGGAAAAGAGTAGGTAGTGCCATAGGAAAAACATTGAGTGAAAGTTTAGAATAGGCGCGAAGGGGAATTGCTTGTATAGCAAGCCTTATATATTTTAAAGAGTGGGGGGAGTTAAGAACAGTCGAGTAGAATAGACGAGTGTAGTGCGCATGCGTCGTAATTTAACCACGTTATTCATATATAAATATACATATATAAATAAATAAATATATATATATATATATATATATATACAATATTGGCCATTAGATCTTGTCGGGTAGTATAGCTTCGGGAAAAAAAAATCTCTGAAAATCAAAATATGTATAACTAGTTTTCTACTAGATGTAAGAATATATGTATACTAATAGAATGTAAAATTATAAATATGTATTGTAAAATAAGTCACTAAAAAAATATGGTCAGTATTTCAAAATTTGTAAAGAATTTTTGTGTGTACTTGAAAATATCTATAATTAAAAAGAACTAAATTTAAAAGTTAATAAAAAGCAATTTCTATAAATAAAGACACACCTCCATATAAATTACTGTATAAAATTTAATTTCTATAAATAAAGGTATTAAATCATTTAAATATATTTAAAATATTTTCTTTAATTGAATAAATGAATGAATGAAAGTATTTAATTTCAGAAAGAACTAAAAAAAATTACTATAAAAAAACAAATTCTAAAAACAAACATTTGCATAACTAAACATGTATATAAGAAAATTAAGTAAAAATGAACATCTCGATAAATAAAATATCTATAAAAAATTAATTGTTTTTGAACATCTCTATAAAATATAATATCGAATTAAATTCGATTATAGATATCATATTTTATAGAGATGTTCAAAAACAGTTAATTTTTTATGGATATTCTATTTATAGATGTTCATTTGACATAATTTTTTTATATCCGTGTTTAGTTATGCAAATGTTTGTTTTTAGAATTTTTTTTTTCATAGTAATTTTTTTTTGTTCTCTTTAAAATTACATACTTTCATTTATTCATTTATTCAATTAAAGAAAATATTTTAAATATATTTAAATGATTTTATACTTTTATAATTACAGTTTTTCAAAATTATTTATGTTTTTATTCATTGAAATTAAATTTTATACAGTAATTTTTATGGAGGTATATCTTTATTTATAGTAATTACTTTTTATCAACTTTTTAATTTAGTTCTTTTTAATTATAAATATTTTCAAATATACACAAAAATTATTTACAAATTTTTAGATAGATGACCATCTTTTTTTTAGTGGTTTATAAATCTAGAGATTTTTTTTATTGGGGTTTTTTTTTTATTCCGTCATTTTACAATTCATACTTATAATTTTACATTTAATTAACATAAACATATTTTGAAATATTGAATTTTCTTCTTACAATTTACTGTTTTTTAAATTTTTACATTTAGTAGAAAACTAGTTATACATAGTTTTATTTTCAGAGATTTCTTTTGTCCCAATGCTATACTATCCGACAAGATCTAATGGTCAATATTATATATATATATATATATATATATTTATATTTATATTAATTTATTTATTTATTTAGATCGACTTAATTATTAAAAAAGTTTCACTTCTATTGTGACCTTATGTCTGTGAGGCTCACTCGTTTTTTTTTAGTTTTTTATTGATTTCTCAGAAACGACTTAAACGATCGACTTTAAAATCTAATACCAATTTTTGTAAATTTAAATGGAATCTCTTTGATACGGTTACATACTCTCAGTTAAACAAAATCACATGTGGTTTGGATTATAATAAAGGATCTAAGAATGATATTAATGCGCATATCTTTAAACTTATGTGGGAAACTCGTTCTGATCTTGTTCTTCACATAATTGTTACGTCCTGGTTGATGATTTGGCGCTGGCGTAGTTGAGCGGTTGATTTAAAATAGACGTAATGAAAACTTACATATAATTATAAATAATAATTTGTATAGGTTAAACAGCCACCATTTGGTGGTTGAAATAAACTGGTTGTTTGAATATAATATATTATTTTATATATATCTGAATCCGATTTATTCAATTGTAAAAGAATAGCTATGAATAATGTGTAAATATACAATTTAATCAATTTATAAATTTGTTTACATACTCTTAACAATAACTTCAAAAGGGTGAGAACGAAGTTGAGTTTTTAATATTGAGCCTGACTGCTCTCTATGATTGTATGTTTCAGACTCACTTCTCTTGATCGAGAAAAACTAGAGTAACTCTTATCAATACGCTTGGGCATCAGACCCGCGCATCGATTCGTATGGAGGGGTCATTCGAGATAACGCATGTTCTCGAATGATCCATTCTAATATTTATTGAAAATACTTAATTCTCACGATCTCTCCGCTTTTGTTACTAACAAATGAGTCACTTATCTATTAACAAAAAGTTATCTTAAACAAAATAGATGTTTGTGCAGCTGCACACGTCTCGAGGATTTACTCGAGGCGTCAGCGCTTATTTATATTTGATAAAATATAGAAAAATAACTTTATCAATTATTACTCATATCCTTAACGTTTGAATATCTTAAATAATATTATTCAATTATTATATTATATTATTTTATATAATTAATTAAATACTATGAAAATAACTTGGTTATCGATATTCGATATAATTAGTTAGATTTCAGGTCGGTAATTAGAGAAGTAAATGCCCACGTCATCTGACGTACAGGCTGGGACGTAACATAATGAATAAATCATTAGAATTAGGAATTGTGCCAATTGAGTGGAAAGTTTCAACAATTAAACCAATTCAAAAAATTAAGGGTAGTATTGAGGCTGATGATCTAAGACCTATAATACACTCCCGGTGTACGAACAAATCTTAGAACGTTTGGTAAAAGAATTTTTGGAACAATACCTAAAAGAAAAAAAATTACTTAATCCTGATCAGTCAGGGTTTATTAAAAAACATTCTTGCAAATCTGCTTTGCAGAATTCATTTATCGATTGGAGGATTGATCTCGATAAAGGCTTTTATATTGGAGTAATTTTTATTGATTTAAAAAAAGCTTTTGAGACTATTAATATATTACTTTTATTAAATAAATTACATAAAATTGGACTACGAGGTAATGTTTTGAATTGGTTTAAATCTTATTTGCTCGGTAGAAAACAGAAAGTTAAGTTTGGAAATATATTATCTGAAGGACAGGAAGTTAAGTTCGGAGTTCCACAAGGATTAGTTTTAGGACCTTTATTGTTCCTTATTTATATAAATGACATTGCCACTATACTTGTAGATCTGGGGGTAAAATGCAAATTATTCGCAGATGATATTATGATTTATTTTAGCAGTAATAATATTAGCTTATTAGAAAAAATTTTAAATGAAGCATTGATTAGATTATACAAATGGTTGAGCAATAATCAGTTAAAAATAAATATAAATAAGACGGCATTTATGTTAATTCATGATCGCAGATCTAATTTAAATGGAAAACGTATAATAAAAATAAATAATGAAGTAATTAAAGAAGTGAATGAAACTAAATACTTGGGAGTTATAATAGATAATTCTATGGTTTTTGATAGTAATGCTGATTATGTGGCTAAAAAAATTGCCAAAAAAATAAATGTTTTACACAGACTTAATTATAATGTTAGTAGCTACACCAAGAGTATCATTTATAAAAGTATAGTGGCACCTCATCTAGATTATTGTCATTCGACTAGTTTACGTCCGCGCGCAAGCGCGCGCGTGTCGTTTTTCATATATATTTATTTTAATGTATATTTTCGTGTCATTTGCATATATTTTTTTGCTTTCGACCAATCACGTTAGGAATAGTTTGGCTTCACATATTTTTCATGTCTATTATAATATAGGGACTAGAAATAATCTGCGCGCGCTCGCGCGCGCCTACGTGCTACATTTTGTGTCGTCACTTGAAAAATCGTATACTTATCGTTAAAAGTTTTCGTACATCTCGTATTAAATTTATTAAATATGTTCAATAAAATATGTGTATTGAAAATTTAATATTAACAAATTATATTTGTTGCGTAATGTCGAAATAATTAGTCAATAGCTATTAAAATAAAAATAATTATATTTAACAATATCGTATAAAAAAATAATAAATCTATTGTCATATATTATATGAGTAAAATTACAACACAGCTTAAAAATGATAATCCCACGAAATTTGCTACATTTAATCCATATCTTATTTATTATTGTATTGCGTTGTACAATATTAATTCTACTGTGAAACAACTCCATACGATATGATTTTTCTTTTAATTTTGGTTAAAAATCGGATTTCATTTAAAAACCGAAAGCATAGGGAAGTGAATAGAAACATTTTGTCATTGAACAGCCTACAATTCACGTTGAAATTTTTTCATTTACTTTTACATAATGGATGAATTTTTATTTAAAACGTTTTCATAATAATGTAATGTCAAATTATAATATTTGTTATTTAGTAGAACTCTATAGTACAGAAGAACAGAACAGTAAGGATCAAATAGTGGGTTTTGTTTTTCACGATTTAACAATTATGATTATAATCTATCGTTAAAAGTTTTCGTACATCTTGTATTAAATTTATTAAATATATTCAATAAAATCTGTGTATTGAAAATTCAATATTAACAAATTATATTTGTTGCGTAATATCGAAAGAATTAGTCAATAGCTATTAAAATGAAATAATTATATTTAACAATATCGTATAAAAAAATAATAAAGTTAGTGTCATATATTATGAGTGCAATTACAATACAGCTTAAAAATGATAATTCCACGAAATTTGCTACATTTAATCCATATCTTATTTATTATTGTATTGCGTTGTACAATATTAATTCTACTGTGAAACAACTCCATACGATATGATTTTTCTTTTAATTTTGGTTAAAAATCGGATTTCATTTAAAAACCGAAAGCATAGGGAAGTGAATAGAAACATTTTGTCATTGAACAGCCTACAATTCATGTTGAAATTTCTTCATTTACTTTTACATAATGGATGAATTTTTATTTAAAAATATTTTTATAATAATGTAATGTCAAATTATAATATTTGTTATTTAGTAGAACTTTATAGTACAGAGGAACAGAACAGTAAGGAACAAATAGTGGGTTTTGTTTTTCACGATTTAACAATTATGATTATAATAGACCCTAAATATTTATATTATTTTCTTATTGGTATTATTATTTTCTTTAAATACTATTATCTTTAGCGTAATAATATTTGAGTTTTTAATCTTTTATCATACGGTGACTGAGTTTATGGAACTCATGAATATAATTCCTTGTAGACTAAATTTTTAACTAATTTATCAGTTTTATCATTGTCTAAAAAAATTTTTAAAGATTTCCAACGACGGACTCTAGAAAAAGCAACGTATAATTGTCCGTGATTAAATACATCTTTCGTTAAATCTATTCCTACCGTATTAAATGTTTGTCCCTGGGCTTTATTTATGGTCATGCAGAGTGCAATTTTAATTGGAAATTGCCGTCTTTTAAAAGTAAACGGATATACGTTTTCGCAATATAGAGTCAAACGATTTATGAAAACAATTTCACCTGCTTTATCACCTGTTAAAATTTTGCAGCGGAGAACATTAGTACCTAATTGTAAAATCATTAATCGGGTACCATTGCATAATCCTTCACTCAAAGTAAGATTTCTAATTAACATCACTATTGAATATTGTCTTAAACGAAGTTCGTACGGAGGAATATTCGGTGGATTTAACGTATTGAGATATTCAGTTAGAATACCATCGTCAAAATTTCCGTTATCACAATTTTCAGTACTATCAACGGCATTATAAATTTTTTCAGTAGTGATATCTAGAAGATCAATTACTTCTCGATTTATAACATCAACATCAATATTCCTAGCCGAAAGAATAACGGTTTCTGTAAGTTCATCATAACGTTTGCCATTGATAATTTTACTATATATATATTGTCTACAATATTATCCCATGTTGATACTGTACATGATTCAGGAAGATGTAATTCATCATTTACATCATTGAGATTACCATCTCCAACGTTCAAAAAAAATTGTACAAATTCCGTTTCTTCCGGTAATGCTCGCATATTTTGTGTTAATGAAAAAGTGTGGAAGTATCTCCACAATGAACTAAACTTAATTGATAAATCAATTGTTTCACTTTTTGTAGCATGAGCTTGCACTGGAAGTAATTGACGGAAGTCCCCACCTAAAATCATTATTTTTCCACCAAAAGGAACATCATTATTCATTATATGCCGTAATGTACGATCTACAATTTCTAAACTGTATCGAGGTGGCATTGATGCCTCATCCCAAATAAATACGTCTACATTACTTAAATATATTCCTTGATTTGAATTTGGTTTTACGTTCGAAGATGAGTCAGAAAACATGGGGACTGGTAAACCAAATGCTTTGTGAATAGTTTTTCCGTTAGGCAACCGGGTGGCTGCAATACCAGTATAGGCCATTGTACAAACGGATTTAATTTGATCTTTCAATAAATGACATAACGTTGTGTAAACAAATGTCTTACCTGAGCCACCAGGACCATCAATGAAAATGCAATTGCCATCGTTAATGTTATTATTTTGTAATAGATGTAAAATATGTACACATTTAGATGATTTTAAATGC
This sequence comes from Microplitis deprimator, assembly GCA_964016945.1. Taxonomy (NCBI): domain Eukaryota; kingdom Metazoa; phylum Arthropoda; class Insecta; order Hymenoptera; family Braconidae; genus Microplitis; species Microplitis deprimator. The sequence continues at coordinate 10,699,339 of OZ024710.1, read as the reverse complement.
ATATCTTGAATAGTCTTGGAATCAGGAAAACAATCCTTTAATAAAGGTGTTAGATGATCCATTACTCGAAAAGAAATGTTGTGTTCTGCTAAGAAACTACTTATTTTAATTTCTGCTCTTGAAACTTGATGATTCTGAACAGTTGAAGTCGGTTGAGAGTATAAATTAATAGTTTTTTGATTTACTATTGAATTCATAGCGGTTTTATGGCTTTTACTCTTCAAATGGTTTTTTACCACAGTTAATTCTGCCGTAAAAGTAACATTGCAAATGGTACATTTGGCTTTATATTGATTAGTTGATTCTGGAGATAACCAAGAGCTAAATTTAGTATTTTTCATCCATTCCTTATTAAATTTTTGTTTGCGTCGAGCATATAATTTTGGTTTTTTAGACTTTGGCGCAGTGTCGTTGTCTTCACTATCACTCATGATAAAGCTATACAGAGTTACAATTCGTGATTGTTTTCATTAATTAAACGTTCGTTATCAATATTACCTCGTCACTTGATGTGTCTGATGACAGAGACGAATTATGATCTTCCAATTTTTTCCGGTGTTATTGGAATGATTTCACCTCCTAGATGAAAAAAAAAATTTCAATTAAAAAAAAAATTATTTCGATTAACAGTCATATCAATTTTTGTATATATCAGTGACAAATAACTACATATGATAGATTACTTGTATTTAACCTATAAATGTATTCAATTTACATTTAATAGTCATAATACTATAGTTACCTGGTCTAAAAATAAATAAATATTTTCCACTAGTACTCAATAATATTCGACCAGAACTTTTTTCAATCAATGGTTCTAAAAAATTTTCAATATTATTATTGTGTTCTTCTTTCTTCGAATTGTCATCCGTCATTATAAATCACAAGCTAAATTGACCTTGCATGTTATTACTTAAAAAACACACTAATATATATATATATCGCACGTATATAGAATAATAATAATTTGTTTTAAATCGTCGCTAATATTAATAAATAAAATCTCAAATTTTATAACAATGGTGACAACAACCATGAACTAAGAACTAAAAAGTATCTAAAATATGGAGAGTATATACTTCCCATGGTATACAGTCTCCATAATCTAAAATATTTAAATTATCAGTCAGATTGAAACTGTACTCTGTATAAAGTATACATAAAATATATTGACGCTATATTACCAAGTGAAAGTAGATGATTAGAAACTCAGAAAGTTAATACGAGAGGGCAGCATAGTGAAAATTTCAATTTCGGTGGGAACATTTGAACAGAAAAAAATTATCGCAAAATTATGCTGCATACGTTGGATTATCGTACAATTTCGTCACATAACGACACCTCTATGTTTGATCGTACGAAGTGCTAAATTATGTGATGTGTACGATAATTATGTGACGAATGCTAACGCTGGATACAGTAGATCGTTGCCAGTGCTGCCAGAACGTGCGATATTTTTACCCCCTCCTGCCCTTACACTCAATGCTATTTCACCTCAGGAGGGGGTAAAAACATCGCACGTTCTGGCAGCACTGATCGTTGCAGTAACAATCTAGTAGATAACTACCCTGATGTCCCTGATAGCCAGACCTTGCTCTACAAGTTCTGTCGTGAAACATTTTCGGCTAACAACGAAAAAATTTCAGGCAAGCTTGGATTAATAATACTTTCCTTTAAGTTGGCTTCAGAATACGGCAGTAGCTTGAATGTAACTTGACAGAAAAACTTGCCGTCAATTTGAAGTGAAACTTTCAATCAACTTAACGTCATTGTCTGACAGTAACACTTGTAGTAAAATTGAATTCAAGTTTACAGACAATTCACTGTCAACTTAAAGGTAACTGCTTGCTTTCCAACACTTTCCTTTAAGTTACCTTTTAGAATACGGCAGTAGCTTGTAGTTAACTTACGGTTAGGGTAGCTATCAGGGATATTGCATATTGTTACTGTAACTACACAGTATACTTCTCAGAACAATATTTTTTTCTCCGTGTACTTTAGGCTCGGCCGTACCTAACGAGAACCCGAATTTAAGAATTCTAATTACTTTTTGAATATTTATGGGACTCGGATGATGAAAATCTTCCGAGGAAGTTCGTCTTCGGCTTTTAGTCGGAAGCTCAGAAATTTGCTGTTATGATAGTTATTTAATAAATAATTAGAATTCTTAAATTCAGGATTTCGTTAGGTGCGGCCGAGCCTTAAAATTAAAATTAAGAGCTGAAATTTTCAGGGAATTTTTCTCTTAACATAAATAACAAAATTTTCTTGTGTCCGCTAAAAAAAAATGTTCGTTTTAAATGGAGCGCCCACATATATATATATATATATATATATATATATATATATTATATATAAATATATATATTATGGTGACGCAAAAAAACCAACTATTTTTTTTTCTAATCTCGCATGAAAATTTGTAAGTTTTCGTTAATTTAAGAACCCTCTCAAAAAATCAGCACGATTAAAAATTTTTTGAGGTCGCTTACGATTTTCAAAAATTCGAAAAATAATAAAAATCCGACTTTTTCTTTTTTTAAAATTTTTTTCTCGTTGCGGCAGATATTTATACACCAAAAATTACTAGGTCCCTCAAAATTTCAACTCAACCCTAGCAGACCTGATTTACCGTAAATTTGCGGTAGTTTTACCGTAAATATGCCGTAAAATTCGACTGTATTTACCGTAATTTACGGGAAATGGGTGAATTACGGCGGGTTTACCGTAAAAACGGGTGGATTACCGAATTACCGTAGATTACGGTAAACCCACCGTAATTTGGGTCCGTTAGGTAAAACATGAATTTTTAAAGGTCGCTCGAGAATTTCGAAAATTTTCAAGTTCAACATTTTTTGTTCCTGAGCTACCCTTAAATCTTTATATTAAGACGTGATTTTGGATTTACTTTTTATTCATGATACGATGATTAAAAATTTCTAACTAGACAATAAAAAAATTCAGAAGAGCGTAAAAATTATAATCTTGTAATAAATGTATATTTTCAATTGAAATTTTGATAGGATTAGCATATTTTTTTCAACTTCCCGCTAAGAAAATCGATGATTTTCAAAAATTTCGGGAAGTTATTGTTTTCAGTCCGATTTTCCAAAAACCGAGTTATCATCAGATGTCGACGTTTTGAGATCCTAGGAAGCTATTCTGACTATTTTCAGAATAATGTCCGAGTGTCTTTGTGTGTCTGTGGGGGGGGGGGGTGTATGTGTGTGAATGGTCTATAACTTTTCAACTAATTAACCGATTTGGATGATTGAATTGGCCATCGAAAGAGCTTGATGGCCATCAACTTTCCTGAAAATTTCAGATCATTTGATCAAGTAGACTCAAAAATATTTGCGAATTACAGAAAAAAAAATTTTTGAAGTGAAACTTCTTTACGGCGGCTAAAATTGAACGATTTGAGGCGGAAAAGAGTAGGTAGTGCCATAGGAAAAACATTGAGTGAAAGTTTAGAATAGGCGCGAAGGGGAATTGCTTGTATAGCAAGCCTTATATATTTTAAAGAGTGGGGGGAGTTAAGAACAGTCGAGTAGAATAGACGAGTGTAGTGCGCATGCGTCGTAATTTAACCACGTTATTCATATATAAATATACATATATAAATAAATAAATATATATATATATATATATATATATACAATATTGGCCATTAGATCTTGTCGGGTAGTATAGCTTCGGGAAAAAAAAATCTCTGAAAATCAAAATATGTATAACTAGTTTTCTACTAGATGTAAGAATATATGTATACTAATAGAATGTAAAATTATAAATATGTATTGTAAAATAAGTCACTAAAAAAATATGGTCAGTATTTCAAAATTTGTAAAGAATTTTTGTGTGTACTTGAAAATATCTATAATTAAAAAGAACTAAATTTAAAAGTTAATAAAAAGCAATTTCTATAAATAAAGACACACCTCCATATAAATTACTGTATAAAATTTAATTTCTATAAATAAAGGTATTAAATCATTTAAATATATTTAAAATATTTTCTTTAATTGAATAAATGAATGAATGAAAGTATTTAATTTCAGAAAGAACTAAAAAAAATTACTATAAAAAAACAAATTCTAAAAACAAACATTTGCATAACTAAACATGTATATAAGAAAATTAAGTAAAAATGAACATCTCGATAAATAAAATATCTATAAAAAATTAATTGTTTTTGAACATCTCTATAAAATATAATATCGAATTAAATTCGATTATAGATATCATATTTTATAGAGATGTTCAAAAACAGTTAATTTTTTATGGATATTCTATTTATAGATGTTCATTTGACATAATTTTTTTATATCCGTGTTTAGTTATGCAAATGTTTGTTTTTAGAATTTTTTTTTTCATAGTAATTTTTTTTTGTTCTCTTTAAAATTACATACTTTCATTTATTCATTTATTCAATTAAAGAAAATATTTTAAATATATTTAAATGATTTTATACTTTTATAATTACAGTTTTTCAAAATTATTTATGTTTTTATTCATTGAAATTAAATTTTATACAGTAATTTTTATGGAGGTATATCTTTATTTATAGTAATTACTTTTTATCAACTTTTTAATTTAGTTCTTTTTAATTATAAATATTTTCAAATATACACAAAAATTATTTACAAATTTTTAGATAGATGACCATCTTTTTTTTAGTGGTTTATAAATCTAGAGATTTTTTTTATTGGGGTTTTTTTTTTATTCCGTCATTTTACAATTCATACTTATAATTTTACATTTAATTAACATAAACATATTTTGAAATATTGAATTTTCTTCTTACAATTTACTGTTTTTTAAATTTTTACATTTAGTAGAAAACTAGTTATACATAGTTTTATTTTCAGAGATTTCTTTTGTCCCAATGCTATACTATCCGACAAGATCTAATGGTCAATATTATATATATATATATATATATATATTTATATTTATATTAATTTATTTATTTATTTAGATCGACTTAATTATTAAAAAAGTTTCACTTCTATTGTGACCTTATGTCTGTGAGGCTCACTCGTTTTTTTTTAGTTTTTTATTGATTTCTCAGAAACGACTTAAACGATCGACTTTAAAATCTAATACCAATTTTTGTAAATTTAAATGGAATCTCTTTGATACGGTTACATACTCTCAGTTAAACAAAATCACATGTGGTTTGGATTATAATAAAGGATCTAAGAATGATATTAATGCGCATATCTTTAAACTTATGTGGGAAACTCGTTCTGATCTTGTTCTTCACATAATTGTTACGTCCTGGTTGATGATTTGGCGCTGGCGTAGTTGAGCGGTTGATTTAAAATAGACGTAATGAAAACTTACATATAATTATAAATAATAATTTGTATAGGTTAAACAGCCACCATTTGGTGGTTGAAATAAACTGGTTGTTTGAATATAATATATTATTTTATATATATCTGAATCCGATTTATTCAATTGTAAAAGAATAGCTATGAATAATGTGTAAATATACAATTTAATCAATTTATAAATTTGTTTACATACTCTTAACAATAACTTCAAAAGGGTGAGAACGAAGTTGAGTTTTTAATATTGAGCCTGACTGCTCTCTATGATTGTATGTTTCAGACTCACTTCTCTTGATCGAGAAAAACTAGAGTAACTCTTATCAATACGCTTGGGCATCAGACCCGCGCATCGATTCGTATGGAGGGGTCATTCGAGATAACGCATGTTCTCGAATGATCCATTCTAATATTTATTGAAAATACTTAATTCTCACGATCTCTCCGCTTTTGTTACTAACAAATGAGTCACTTATCTATTAACAAAAAGTTATCTTAAACAAAATAGATGTTTGTGCAGCTGCACACGTCTCGAGGATTTACTCGAGGCGTCAGCGCTTATTTATATTTGATAAAATATAGAAAAATAACTTTATCAATTATTACTCATATCCTTAACGTTTGAATATCTTAAATAATATTATTCAATTATTATATTATATTATTTTATATAATTAATTAAATACTATGAAAATAACTTGGTTATCGATATTCGATATAATTAGTTAGATTTCAGGTCGGTAATTAGAGAAGTAAATGCCCACGTCATCTGACGTACAGGCTGGGACGTAACATAATGAATAAATCATTAGAATTAGGAATTGTGCCAATTGAGTGGAAAGTTTCAACAATTAAACCAATTCAAAAAATTAAGGGTAGTATTGAGGCTGATGATCTAAGACCTATAATACACTCCCGGTGTACGAACAAATCTTAGAACGTTTGGTAAAAGAATTTTTGGAACAATACCTAAAAGAAAAAAAATTACTTAATCCTGATCAGTCAGGGTTTATTAAAAAACATTCTTGCAAATCTGCTTTGCAGAATTCATTTATCGATTGGAGGATTGATCTCGATAAAGGCTTTTATATTGGAGTAATTTTTATTGATTTAAAAAAAGCTTTTGAGACTATTAATATATTACTTTTATTAAATAAATTACATAAAATTGGACTACGAGGTAATGTTTTGAATTGGTTTAAATCTTATTTGCTCGGTAGAAAACAGAAAGTTAAGTTTGGAAATATATTATCTGAAGGACAGGAAGTTAAGTTCGGAGTTCCACAAGGATTAGTTTTAGGACCTTTATTGTTCCTTATTTATATAAATGACATTGCCACTATACTTGTAGATCTGGGGGTAAAATGCAAATTATTCGCAGATGATATTATGATTTATTTTAGCAGTAATAATATTAGCTTATTAGAAAAAATTTTAAATGAAGCATTGATTAGATTATACAAATGGTTGAGCAATAATCAGTTAAAAATAAATATAAATAAGACGGCATTTATGTTAATTCATGATCGCAGATCTAATTTAAATGGAAAACGTATAATAAAAATAAATAATGAAGTAATTAAAGAAGTGAATGAAACTAAATACTTGGGAGTTATAATAGATAATTCTATGGTTTTTGATAGTAATGCTGATTATGTGGCTAAAAAAATTGCCAAAAAAATAAATGTTTTACACAGACTTAATTATAATGTTAGTAGCTACACCAAGAGTATCATTTATAAAAGTATAGTGGCACCTCATCTAGATTATTGTCATTCGACTAGTTTACGTCCGCGCGCAAGCGCGCGCGTGTCGTTTTTCATATATATTTATTTTAATGTATATTTTCGTGTCATTTGCATATATTTTTTTGCTTTCGACCAATCACGTTAGGAATAGTTTGGCTTCACATATTTTTCATGTCTATTATAATATAGGGACTAGAAATAATCTGCGCGCGCTCGCGCGCGCCTACGTGCTACATTTTGTGTCGTCACTTGAAAAATCGTATACTTATCGTTAAAAGTTTTCGTACATCTCGTATTAAATTTATTAAATATGTTCAATAAAATATGTGTATTGAAAATTTAATATTAACAAATTATATTTGTTGCGTAATGTCGAAATAATTAGTCAATAGCTATTAAAATAAAAATAATTATATTTAACAATATCGTATAAAAAAATAATAAATCTATTGTCATATATTATATGAGTAAAATTACAACACAGCTTAAAAATGATAATCCCACGAAATTTGCTACATTTAATCCATATCTTATTTATTATTGTATTGCGTTGTACAATATTAATTCTACTGTGAAACAACTCCATACGATATGATTTTTCTTTTAATTTTGGTTAAAAATCGGATTTCATTTAAAAACCGAAAGCATAGGGAAGTGAATAGAAACATTTTGTCATTGAACAGCCTACAATTCACGTTGAAATTTTTTCATTTACTTTTACATAATGGATGAATTTTTATTTAAAACGTTTTCATAATAATGTAATGTCAAATTATAATATTTGTTATTTAGTAGAACTCTATAGTACAGAAGAACAGAACAGTAAGGATCAAATAGTGGGTTTTGTTTTTCACGATTTAACAATTATGATTATAATCTATCGTTAAAAGTTTTCGTACATCTTGTATTAAATTTATTAAATATATTCAATAAAATCTGTGTATTGAAAATTCAATATTAACAAATTATATTTGTTGCGTAATATCGAAAGAATTAGTCAATAGCTATTAAAATGAAATAATTATATTTAACAATATCGTATAAAAAAATAATAAAGTTAGTGTCATATATTATGAGTGCAATTACAATACAGCTTAAAAATGATAATTCCACGAAATTTGCTACATTTAATCCATATCTTATTTATTATTGTATTGCGTTGTACAATATTAATTCTACTGTGAAACAACTCCATACGATATGATTTTTCTTTTAATTTTGGTTAAAAATCGGATTTCATTTAAAAACCGAAAGCATAGGGAAGTGAATAGAAACATTTTGTCATTGAACAGCCTACAATTCATGTTGAAATTTCTTCATTTACTTTTACATAATGGATGAATTTTTATTTAAAAATATTTTTATAATAATGTAATGTCAAATTATAATATTTGTTATTTAGTAGAACTTTATAGTACAGAGGAACAGAACAGTAAGGAACAAATAGTGGGTTTTGTTTTTCACGATTTAACAATTATGATTATAATAGACCCTAAATATTTATATTATTTTCTTATTGGTATTATTATTTTCTTTAAATACTATTATCTTTAGCGTAATAATATTTGAGTTTTTAATCTTTTATCATACGGTGACTGAGTTTATGGAACTCATGAATATAATTCCTTGTAGACTAAATTTTTAACTAATTTATCAGTTTTATCATTGTCTAAAAAAATTTTTAAAGATTTCCAACGACGGACTCTAGAAAAAGCAACGTATAATTGTCCGTGATTAAATACATCTTTCGTTAAATCTATTCCTACCGTATTAAATGTTTGTCCCTGGGCTTTATTTATGGTCATGCAGAGTGCAATTTTAATTGGAAATTGCCGTCTTTTAAAAGTAAACGGATATACGTTTTCGCAATATAGAGTCAAACGATTTATGAAAACAATTTCACCTGCTTTATCACCTGTTAAAATTTTGCAGCGGAGAACATTAGTACCTAATTGTAAAATCATTAATCGGGTACCATTGCATAATCCTTCACTCAAAGTAAGATTTCTAATTAACATCACTATTGAATATTGTCTTAAACGAAGTTCGTACGGAGGAATATTCGGTGGATTTAACGTATTGAGATATTCAGTTAGAATACCATCGTCAAAATTTCCGTTATCACAATTTTCAGTACTATCAACGGCATTATAAATTTTTTCAGTAGTGATATCTAGAAGATCAATTACTTCTCGATTTATAACATCAACATCAATATTCCTAGCCGAAAGAATAACGGTTTCTGTAAGTTCATCATAACGTTTGCCATTGATAATTTTACTATATATATATTGTCTACAATATTATCCCATGTTGATACTGTACATGATTCAGGAAGATGTAATTCATCATTTACATCATTGAGATTACCATCTCCAACGTTCAAAAAAAATTGTACAAATTCCGTTTCTTCCGGTAATGCTCGCATATTTTGTGTTAATGAAAAAGTGTGGAAGTATCTCCACAATGAACTAAACTTAATTGATAAATCAATTGTTTCACTTTTTGTAGCATGAGCTTGCACTGGAAGTAATTGACGGAAGTCCCCACCTAAAATCATTATTTTTCCACCAAAAGGAACATCATTATTCATTATATGCCGTAATGTACGATCTACAATTTCTAAACTGTATCGAGGTGGCATTGATGCCTCATCCCAAATAAATACGTCTACATTACTTAAATATATTCCTTGATTTGAATTTGGTTTTACGTTCGAAGATGAGTCAGAAAACATGGGGACTGGTAAACCAAATGCTTTGTGAATAGTTTTTCCGTTAGGCAACCGGGTGGCTGCAATACCAGTATAGGCCATTGTACAAACGGATTTAATTTGATCTTTCAATAAATGACATAACGTTGTGTAAACAAATGTCTTACCTGAGCCACCAGGACCATCAATGAAAATGCAATTGCCATCGTTAATGTTATTATTTTGTAATAGATGTAAAATATGATCCACAATTTTTTTTTGATGAACGTTCAATTTTGTATAATTAGAATCCAGTGTTGTTGTATAAAGTGAATCTTGTTCTGAGACTCCAAGTGTATCTTCTATTTCTGTCATTTGTGGCATGCTTGGAAATGATGTAAGACTGTAACCTTCTTTGTGAAGCATCGAATTTATAAAAATATAAGCCTTTTTTAGCCCTTGCTCTATTCCTAAACGTCTAATCAAATCATCAGACATTCGGTCCTTAAATTCGTCCCATAGTTTATCTGGATGAAGAGGTTGACAGTGAATCAGCATACGAACAAATAAACATCGTAATTGTCGAGGCATCATCCAAATAACAGCTTCATTTAGTGTTCTTCGCCATTCATCATCGTCTTCGATAAGTCCAATTGCCAAGCAAGCTTTTACAAACGTATCACAAACTGTTCCATTAACTGTTCTAAGTTCTTCGTAACTTTTTGCACCTTTCACATTAAGTAATAATAGTCTAAGATGAAATAACTCAGTTTGAGCAGGACTGATAGAATACATTCGACCAATAACGTTAAAACATCTTTTTCGAGTTTGCCATTGAAACACTTTGGTCTCACTGTTTTCAGTGAACGTATAATGATATGGGATATCATTATATATAAATTGTCGAGCAAGTGGATCACGTTCGTTTAAAGTAAAATAAGCGGTTAACATTGATTGTTTTTGCAAAGCTTCAATAAGTCCATTCTCATCACTATCATCACTTATAGTTATATTTTGTTGATTAGGTAAATGTACTGGTAGCCGTATAATTGCATGACTTTTATCTTGTAATGATTTGCATAAAATCCGCCATGCAGCTTCAACTGCTCCAACATAGCGAGCATCTACAAAATTTTTTACTTCATCGTGATTGATAATTGTATTAGATTCGGCTTGATTTCTTGATTGATCATATGATTCTGATGTTGATACTGTAGAAGAGGGTAAATGTCCGTTTATATTAATTCTTGCTTTGTCATGACCTTTGCAAACATATTTATGTAAATATTTAAGTGCCCTCACTGTTGATACTACTTCAACGTTAATGTGACAATTAAAAGTTTGAAGTAATGTAGCATTATATGGTACGACATGACGATTATCAAATGTTGATGCATTTCTTGTAAAAGTTATCCCATTATCTCGACGACGATAAGAAGGATATCCATTTGTGTCCATAATAGTCTCATTTTGGAAATTTTTTTGAACATTTTCCATTTACTAAACACCAATCGCCGCAAGGTCCATGAAGCATATTTTTCGTAACAATATCATATAATGTAGGATTTTCAGTTTGATCAGGTATTTCTGCAGATATATATTTATCCACACGATCAGAAGTTGATATTTTAGACGTATTTTTTAAAGTCACTAACATATGTATATGAGGTAATGCTCGTTTTTTAAATTCAATTACCCAATTATACGCTATAACTTCTCCGAAAAGATTATCCTTAACAATGTGTTTAATTAGAAGGTCCTTTTTTATACAAAATATTCGTGCTACTAAATCAGGTCTGTCAGAAGCTGTTTGTCCTGGTAATAAATTCTCGGTAATTTCACGCCATTTTGGATTACATGTCATTGTAATAAATAAATCTGGTTTTTGAAATTTTCTGACAATTGACATCACATCTTGATAATGCTGTAACATATTTCGAGGTGAACCTGAAAAAGTTGATGGTAGAATAATTATTTTACCAATACTATGATTCGTGTTATTATTAGATTGTGATTGTAAGTAATCTAATAAACCTTGATATGATTCTGCACGTAATTTCTTCTGATTAAGTCTGCAGTAATTTAATCGATCTTTTTCAATTTTTACATAACTGTCAACTATCCATTACTGTGATAAACGTTTTCCCATAACGAAAACATTAAATTCATCTCGAATAGCTAATTTATATTTATAATAATCAGCTCGTGTTACTCTTCGATTAGAATTATTCACTCGTTTTATAGAATCATGCCATCCTTGATTACCGTGAGGATAAAATAGAGGGTATACCCATGGTTCAGTATTGGGATCCATTGTACTTAATCTTTGAAAAATTTTGGTTGTTTTATTTTGTATAGTAACATAGGATTCAGGAATATTACCATCAGCGGTCATTGAAAAAACTGCCGCAACTTCATTTGCTCTTTGAAAATTGTAACGCCGAATGTCTAAACCTGGTTTTAATGTAAATACCAAATTTAATTCAGGTTCTATAATATTACCACTTGTATCGATAGTTGATTGTGATTCTAACATATCTTTCATCATTTGATAAGATTTAGCAAAAGCATTATGTTCACGTAACAGTTCATCGATAATTTTTAAAATATCCTTATCGCAGTTCTCATTTTTTTGAGCCCGAAATTCAACTGCTTCTTCAGAATCGACTATAAAAAGTTGTCCGTAACTGGGTGATTCATTAGGAGATGGATGAAACGATGTATTCATTTGATAATAGATTTGTCCCTGTATTTTAAAACAATACGGACCTCTTCTCTGAGCAGTCAAATCAACTAAATTAGCATTAAATGACGCAAACGAAAATGAGCTATTAAAATTTCGAATTCGTTCAAAAAACTTTTTTGATTATTCATGTGTACCTTCAAATAAAGATCTTAATACTACTGGAAACTCAGGTAAAGGATCTAATTTGACTTCACCATGATGACAACAGTCATTGAAAGATTTTCCTTTATTAGCAACTAATTCATTTTTAAAATGCTTTGCATTACAATGCGTACATAGAATATCCATTTTCCCAATATAATTTTCTAAAATAGGTTTAGTATGATTTGTATTATCAGGTGACGACTGAATAGTAAAATAATTATGATCAGATAAACTATTGTTATTATATGTATTGTTTTGTTGAAAAGCATTAGTTGTATTTGTATCGGACGAAGTTGATGGATTTGGAGCGATTGTATCATTAACAATTCTTGTTATGTTTATAGGTAATGTTTCGCTTACTCTACTATAATTATGATCAAATAAAAAGTTTTTAATATCATTATTTTCAGGTGAAATATTAATATGCGTCGGTGAGTATGTATGATGTGTAGTATATGTTGAATCGTATAAAGTCGAACCAGTACCATTTGAATTTGTATGACTGGTCGAAGGTTGGTTTGAAATATATCCAAGTGGCGGTGATATACGGTTTACCGATAAATTATTCATTTTTTCAATTTTATTAGCCTGACGTCGATTACATTGCACTTCTTTTCTCTTTTCTAGGCGAACTCTTTTCAATTCCACTTCTTCTTCTGGTGTTCTAATCAGTTTTCTACGACCCATTTTAAAAAAAAAAATTTCTTAAATATATATTACTAAATTATATGAAAGTAATAAATAATTACACAATAATATCAATATTGATAAAACTATTAATTTATTCAGAATTTGTGGTACAAAAATAAAATTACAATATTTAAGTAATCTACTTTTATTATATAATCATACAGTTTTAAATGAGCTAATAGATAGAAAATATAATAAATTATTACATGCTAATTTGAATCGATTAAACAAAAAAATATTGTAACATATATAAAAAGTATATTAATAATTGATGTGATAATTAATAATTTAGTTTTATTTGTCAAGATTCAGGATGTCTTTAGTCTCACTTTTAGTCATGTCATATAAAAGTCTATATTTTTATCAATTACATTTTTTGTCAAATATTATTTATTTCAATCAATTTCAATTCATTTTTCAAGGTCATTCATTATTCAAGGTCATTTATTTTTCAGTCATTCATTATTCCAATTTCAGATTCATTTCATTTATTTTTTGATGTAATTTATATTTTGCGCACTTTTCTTATAATCTGTATAAATTTGACCTGAAAAAGAGAAAAAATAATAATTAGTCTTGAATAAAATTTTTAAGTATTATTTTATTATAAACAATTTTAAATAAATCAGTCAAATTTTTTTAAAATACTATAAATTGAAACCACTTTGTAAATGATATGCAATTATTATTACAAAAAATTTATGTCTGCATATACGTTTAAAATAAATTAATTGATAATTAAACTTACCAATATATAACCTAAAATAAAATATAAATTTTTGTCAAGTATTAATTTTAATATAGTTGACGTTGAAATTTATATTGATGGTGACGGTTAATAAAAATTCTGGTGAATTTTTTATCAAATTGATAATGAATGACCAGATGAAATCTAAATTTTTTGTTCAAACCAAAATTTAAATAAGAAAATATCTTTAATTAATTAAACCAAGAGAGATGGTAATAGCAGTCTATTAAAGTATAATCCTCACTATGTATCATTATGCGATACTTTCATGTAGAGTGACAAACACATTTTCAATGCATCCCGTTGTGAACTGAATATAAATAATAAAAATTTTTAAAAATTTTTTGACTAAAATTCATCAGGTGAAAAATTAGCATTGAAAGTACACCTTTGAGGCCGGTGTTTTCATAGCGTACTAAATTATTTTTTATTATATTATCCCTAATAACCACTTTAGCTTGAAACTGACGGTAATTTGATGTTGAAATTACCTGAAATTTGCCGTCAATTTGACAGCAAAGGTTGAAAATAAAAACGTGCGGTTAATTTTTGCTCAATTTGAAGGTAACTTTTTACTTCAAATAAAAATCTGTAATGTTCATTCTTACCATTTCATAAGGTAAGCAAATTGATACATAAAATTGTCTACAATTTGACGTTAAAAAAATACTTAACAATTTTTCAAGTCACATTAACAACAAATTGACATAAAATTTGCCTGAAAATTAACGACAACTTTTGAAGTGAATTTGCATTCTAATTTGGGCAATAAATTTACGTCAAATTCAACAGCAAGTTTCCATACAAATTGTCGTAAAAAATGGAAAAGTCCGAAGTTGACGGAAATTTGACGGATAAAAAATCAAGGAAACTTTTTTAAGTAAACTTTTGCTAAAGGAAACTGTGCTATTAGGGTATATTATGATGATATATATTATTTATTTTTTGATTGATATATATATTTATGATGATTTCATC
>OZ024710.1:10644493-10684060 GCA_964016945.1 Microplitis deprimator | reverse complement strand
AATTCCAATCCTAAATTTGGAACAATTTATGAATGTAAACAATGCAAGATATGTTGACTGTTGTTAAAAACGGACTTTTTGACATATTATTTATAATAAATAGGCGGGAAATCGAAAATAAGGCGTAGTAAGTTATTGACTAAAATGAACATGATATAATTATTGTTGAAAGTGTAAAAAATTCATTTCGAATATATTTTTGAAACTCATCAAACAAACATGAATTTGTTAAGAATTCAACACAGAAAAAAAATCGGGCGTCTTGATTGTTTATTTTTACTTATAAAGAAACCATTTAGCCTTTTCCCTCATTTTGGGATTTCGAAAAGTATAAATTGATACTACATAATTATATTACCGATGGTAAAAGTCCGAAAAACATCATTTAAAGTTTAAAATTCGACAGTTTTGAAAATTCATAGCTCCGAAACCAGGTCAAAACCAAAGTTTAAATTTTCAGGGCTGTTTGGGAATAGAATGATGTGTAAGCTCTGAAATTTTTGAAAAATTTCGACTTGATAGAAAAAAGTTTTGGGTATCTAAAAGCAGCGATTTTTAAGAAATCAATCAGCTTTATGTGGCTGTATTTCGAAGAAATCGCAGAAATTAGCAAAAAATAGGGTAGAAATCAATAGAGCATACTTCGACGAAAAATTCGAGCTCTTGATCATCTCTTTATTAAAAAAATTGTAGATTTGAGAGCACTTGGAAAATTGGAAAAAAATTATTTAAAAAGTGGCCCAGTTAGAAGCCCATAGCTAAGCCGGAATTAAGTTTGCTCGGACATAAATGCACTTTTTAAGATCAAAAGCTAATTTTTTGATGTTACGAATTGCTATCTCATACGTCTAAATTAATTTTTTGGAATAGATCTAACGAAGGGTTATCATTAAAATAATTATTAAAAAATTGAAATTTAACATACAGCCTATAGAGAATATTAGCAAGATGCAAATATATCGATTTATGTAACTAACACTTATAGAGATTAAAAAAGAAAAAACTTCTATTTCAATTAATCAACTTTCGTAGAATACGTTAAAAATAAAATGAAAATTTTCTCACGAAGGCTTTTAAAGATATTTTAATGAAAAAGATGAGAAATTGGGAATATATCAGTCCACCATAGTTAAGAATAAATAAATCACATGATTCAGCGCAGTGTGGCAACGTTGCATAGAATAAAACGCGCCAACTTCGAATTGTAAAAATTTCTGTGTATGTTTATGGTTTATGTTTTTATATTTCTTTATAAAAAAGAAGAATTTTCCCATTGCGTTTCCATTATTTTTCGAATTTACAATACTTCTCTCGCAAATCGCCCATTATGTTTAAATTGATTTGCATTACTCATTTTGCTATTACAAATAATCTATTACAACTTAACACTACACAGCAAGGTAAATATAAACAGCTGTTAAGCGCGATGTTGCCAGGTCTACATTAAGTGAAAAAATATCAAACGTTGACTATTTATTGTTTTTGTTAATTAAATTATTCAATTAATCTAACTAATAATAATGTTAGGTAACGGTTAAATTATAGTAATGAATTTTCGTATTAAAATTTTTAATTGAAAATATAATGTTAACAGAGAAAAATGCCGTCTTGATTGAAGCTTCAAGTTATATAGGAGCTAAGGTATGAATTTTTGAAAATGACTGAATAATCAACTTTTTTCAAATTTAAAAAAATTCATCGAGCAAAAAATTCATCGAGCAAAAATTTTCAGAATCTTTTCTTTTTCTAACCTCCTTTCGAAAAAAAAAATCGGCGTTGAAATCGGTGACTCACGTGCGAGAACTTTTGTCGAAAAGTAATGGATCTGCCCATATATATATTAATATATAGATAATTAAAGTAAAATTTCTAAATAGTAATTCCGTCGAAAATACGTCAAAAAATCAAATAAGAAAATTTTGGAAAATCCAAAAGTGCACATCTCGAACGCTCATGCAATATTTTAAGCAGTCTATTTACTTTAAGAAATTACTGGAACCACGTATTTCTTTTAAGCTAAATAAAATTTTATCTGTTTAATTAATACGAAATATTTATTGATAATACCCCTTATAGCGCAGATTGCTTTAGCAAAAGTTTACTTGCACAAGTTTCCTGGAATTCGTCGTCAAATGTCCGTAAACTACAGACTTTTCCGTTTCTTACGATAATTTGATACAACTTGCTATTCAATTTGACGTAAATTTACTGCTCGAATTAGAATGCGAATTCACTTCAAAAGTTGGCTAGAAAAAATTTTTTGTCAATTTTCAGGCAAATTTTTACATCAATTTATTGTTGATTTGACTTTAAAAATTGTAAAGTATTTTTTTAGCATCGAATTGTAAACATTTTTAAGTATAAATTCGCTTACCTTCTGAAATGGTAAGAATGAACATTAACGACTTTTTCTTTCAAGTAAGAAGTTACCTCTAAATTGAGCAAAAATTAATCGAAAATTTTTCTTTCCAAATTCGGGCAGCAAATTTTAGGTAATTTCAACGTCAAATTACTGCCAATTTCAAGCTAAACCGGCTATTAGGGACGATACTGGCAATTTTTATTTACCTACCGGGAAAAATTAAATACTTACCCTGATAGCACGAGTTGATCGTTAAAAAGTTAGTATTCATTAGTTTGCGACCAACTTGACGAAAAGTTGTCGACAACTCTAGCTTTTGCCACTTTTGGCTACAAGTTACCGCTAACTTTCTGAAAAAGTTGACGCCAGGGAAGAGAGCCGCAATTGGAAAGCAGGTTTCTGACAAAATTGGAGGCAATTTTCCGTCAACTTATGATTGCCAACTTTTGAAACCAACTTTTCCACCAACTTTCTCAGAAAGTGACTATCAACTTTGAAAGTAGCAACTTTTGCGGCCAACTTGGCGTCTGGTTGTGGCTGTAAGTTTGACGCCAGTTTCTCGCCAACTTGGCTATCTGGGTAGTAGCAAAAAGAAGGGCCAGTTTTTTCAACCGGGTTTTAATTAATGATTCTGAAGATAGCAGACAATTAACGATTTTCGGATTTATCACTTCCCGCTAAGAAAATTGCAAATTTTCAAACATTCGAGAAGTTAGTGGTTTCACCCCGATTTGTGAAAATCGAAATTCCTATAGATGTCGACGTTTTGAGGTTCTAGGAAGCTATTCTGACTAAATTCAAAATGATGTCCGAGTGTATGTATGTATGTATGTATGTACGTACGTACGTATGTAAATATCTATAACTTTTGAACGGATAAACCGATTTTGATCGTCAAGGTGTCATTCGACGCGGTTTGTCAATATCTCGAAGCTGAAAAAAAAATTGAGCTTGATCGGTAGGGCTCGTTCGGAGATATTCCAAAAATAAACTTTTTTCAAAAATGTTTTTTTCGGATAACTTTTTACGGGCTCGATAGATTAATTCCAAATTCAACTGCGCTCTGAAGCTTCATAAACCGCGTCGAATGCCACCTCAACCATCAAAATCGGTTAATTCTTTCAATAGATACCGTTGTCAAAAGAATTTTAAAAAAAAATTTTTTTTAGTATTTTTGAAATTTCTCAAAAACGATCCGATAAATAAATTTCAAAGTCTGATCAGTTGTAGAACTCAATAAAACGCGTCGATTGCCACCTTAACCATCTCAATCGCTTTCTTAGTTCGAGAGATATCGTTTAAGAAAAAATGGTAAAAAACGTTTTTTTTCGAAAACAAAGGCATACAAAAGTATTTTCGAGCTCGAAAATGTATCCACATCAATTTTTCGAGCTCAAGGAGCTCGAAAACGGCGGGAAGTTTTTAGGCTGGCCCGCAGGATCAACTGACAGACCGATTTTTTTTTTTTATAATATCAATTTAAAAAGAAAGAATAAGGCACATTAATAGGTCTACTAGAAAAATCTCAACCTTACGACAACTGTACCATAACCAGGCCTACTACAAGTAACTGTACCACACAACAACTATACCAGCTGCAAACACTACCCGCGAAAATCTCACCCAATAAAAAATTCTACCACTTAAGAACTCTTTCACATTACAACTCTACCAAATTACAACCCTCCCAGTAACGAACTCAACCTTAATAATCGCTACCATAAACATCTCTACCACAATACAGATCACCCATAAAAATACCTACCATTAGCATTTCTACTATTTAAGGAGGTTCGATACCGATTTTCGAAATAATACCAAAATTTTGAAATTTTTTTCACCGAAAGTTACAAAAAAAAAAAAGATCACTGTTAAAATTTCAAATCGATTCACTACACCGTTTTCGAGAAATAAATTTTTAAAATTTGTCCTTATACACGGGCGTAAATGGGAATAATTTTTCAAAGTGCTTTAGTTTTTGCTACAATAATACCATCGCTACAAATTATTCAATATTAAATAATTAAACATTTCTGACCACATTAATATTTTTTTTAAGTTTAATCATGGGTTTGTTATTAAATTATCAATAAAATAAGAGGCGAATTTTAGTTAATGACGTCACATGTATCGTGGAGCTAAGAAACGACGGCAACAGCGTAAAATGACGACTGCGGGAAATTTGAATAACTAATAATCATTGGTGCCGGACCTCAGCTCTAGCTAGTAATAAGCCTTGTGACCAACAATAGTACACAAAAAAATACTACAAACTAGCGCGCTGTTGCCGTACTTCCGCGTTAATTTTTTTATCAATTATTTTATTAAAAAAAAATTATTTGATTAAAAATTTTTTTTTTTATGATGTAATGCAATCATAATAAGAATATATTGTGTTAACTCTTAAAACTAAGTCAATTTATAATATATTCTATCAATGAAATTTTGGTGTGTAGGAGTTGTAATCTTGAAAAAATACAATAGAAAATCTACGAGATCCCCTAGAAAGATAATCGGTCTCGAACCTCCTTAAAAGCCTACCATAAATAACTCAACCACATTTCAACTATACCAGAATAAATCTCTGCCAACAAAATACACTACCAAAAAACATCTCTACCATTTTTTAAGCCTACCCAATAAAAACACTACCACATAGGAACACTATCAAAAAAGTAACTCTGTCCTTATCACACCCATAACATATAATAAGGACATTTATTCTGGTATAGTTGTAATGTAGTTGAGTTATTTATGATAGAGATTTATATATTTATTTAACTTAGACCCAACAGCCTAGTGGCCGATAACAGGGTCATTTACAATACTTATATACTTAGATACCGTATAAATAGTGGATACAATATATTCATAAGTATAGACATAACATAATACAATCTGGACTTAGATTATGCAGTCTCATAGAAGTAATAAGTTCTTAAAGATCAAATGAGAGAAAAAAAAAAAAGAGATAAATAATAAAGCAAATAAAAAATAACTTGGTAACTCAGCACTAGGTACAGCTTATTCTTAAAGAACAAATGAGAAAGAAAAAAAAAAAAGAGATAAAAAATGAACAAAATAAAAAATAACTTTGTAGCTCAGCACTACACTGAAAAAAAATTTCTCTTCGGACAATTAAATTGATTTTGTTAAGTTCTGTTAAACTAATATTTAACTGGGACAACTCAATTTTATTACGTCAACAGAATTTATTTTGTCATTTTTAACAAATGATTTAATAGACTCTATTTGGTTGACGTTAATATTTCTCTTGCTACGATAATAAAATCATTTGGTAAAGTTAAATAAATATTCATGTGATAGACAACTAAATTATTTTGTAGTGCCAACAAACTCAAATATTAAAGCAAAATATCATTATGTTAACTCCAATAAATATTACTTAGACACAAAAAAATATATTTATTTAGAATAAATATATATATTTGTTTGATGTTAATAAATATATATTAAAACCTAATGATTATTGATTTAAAAAGTTATGGTGCTAGGCAGCAGTAGCGGGAGTAGTTCGGTGCTCGTCATTAGATCGCGCCCACCAGTAGTAGTGTCCCTGGTAAGAAACTTATTTCAAAGTTATTATATTCAAAACTTGAAGCATTTATGAGACGGATTCTCCGCTGTTAATTAGCAGAGTAATGATAACCCTTTTTTGATAGTAATATAGGGGTATGCTGTATTACACTATGACATTAATGTTTAATATTAATGTTTTCCTAAACAATTTTTGTCACTGTATATAAAAAAAGTACGTGTCAAGGAAATAAATTATTTTTCTAAGTACGCATTTATTTAATTGTTAAATAAATATTCTTTCATTTTAAAACAATATTTAATTATTATTAATAACTCATTCTCTAAGGCTCATTAATATATTTCATTATGCCTACTTTATAAGCTCTACAGGTAATCAATTTGATTTGATGCTTGCTACTTAACGCGTAATTATCTTTACTAAATATTTTGTAGTCTCTAATAATTTGTTTTGTTGATGGATTATAAAATATTTAGTTAAAACAACCAAATATATGATTGTCAATAGGCAATCAAATTATTTTGTTGTCATAACTAAAATTTAGTTGTCAGAAGAAAATTTTTTTCTCAGTGTAGATACAGCTAGCATATCATACTTATAATCTATTATAGCTAAGTTCTTTCATTTAAATTACATTTTATTAAACATTAATATTGCTCGGTTAAGTTAGAAATAAATAATAAATTAAGTGCGCTGAATACTAATGAGTTGGTAAACATTTAGCGGTACTGGATTATCATGGATACCAGAGCACTGGAGGTCAGTGGTTGGTTGAAGCCAAAGATGTCAACCTCATACATTTTGTTTTGTAAAATTAAGTCACATATAGCAATCATTCTATTCATTGGAGAAGACTGATAGAAACTGGTTCGTGCTATTTTCGGTCGAAATAACCGCGTGCTTCTAAGTACCTTGGTTGGTACATTAATTGGAAAAGCTTCAAGTAAATTAGAGCAATCAATCAATCCTCTGAATAGATTTTTAACAAATAAGATGCTAGCACAATCTCTCCGCTCCTCCAATGTTAGAACAGTAGCATCAACACACAATTCAAGATAGTCAGTACCGATAACAGGATAAATACCATTCTTTTTCCAATAAAGGTATTTTAAAAATCTACGCTGGACTTTTTCTAGACCTAAGATGTGCCTTTTATATGTAGGCGACGAGACCAGTGCTGCATACTCAAGCTTTGATCGGACCAATGATTCATAGAGTATTTTCACTACATTCCTGTTGGTAAATTTCTTAGTTGTTCTAATTACAAAACCAAGAGTTTTAGTTGCTGCTAGGGCAATAGATATATAATGCTGCGCAAAAGTGAGCTTTGAATCAAAAATAATTCCCAGGTCTTTGCAAGTATTAGTTCTCTGAACGCTCACATTATTAATGCTATAGTCAAAGTAAATTGTGCTATTAGATCTACAGAACGATTTGACCTTAAATTTATCTTCGTTTAAATATAGTTTGTTGTCACGACACCATGCAGCTACCACACTAAGGTTACTTTGAAGGTATTCACAATCACTCACGGTCCTGACCGCAAGGTAATACTTCGCATCATCAGCAAATAGATCAAAGAAACACGAGATGAGGTTACCTATTGGATTTATGAAAATAATAAACAGTAATGGTCCTAGATTTGAATCCTGAGGTACTCCAGATGTGGTAGGATATGGCTTAGAGTGGTATCTATTGTACAACACAGTATTTTGCCGCCCAACCAAGTATGAACACATTAGTTTGAGTAATAGTTCTGGTAGACCTAGATCATGCAGTGATCTTACAATACGTAAGATATCAACTCTATCAAATGCCTGAGAGATGCTAATGGTAGGCATTTTTATGGGCGACCTGTATTGTGGTAGAGATGTTTATGGTCGCGATTGTTATGGTTGAGTTCGTTACTGGGAGGGTTTTTAATCTGGTAGAGTTGTAATGTGAGAGAGTTCTTAAGTGGTAGAATTGTTGATTGGTTGAGATTTTCGCGGGTAGTGTTTGAAATTGGTATAGTTGTTGTGTGGTACAGTTACTTGTGGTAGGCCTGGTTATGGTTCAATTGTCGTAAGGTAGAGATTTTTCTGGTAGACCTATTAATGTGCCAAGAATAATGTACATGTACAAAAATAAAAAAACTATCGGAGCAACATTTTAAAATAATTTTTTTTCTATAATTTATTGTTTTTAAAAGTTCAAAAATTATTAGACATTCGCTAACTTCTGCGTCATTTACATTGATATTGCTTGTATATTAAAATACCGGTCTATCTATACATTAATATTGTATAGATTAACCAGCAATAATAATTTAAATCCGGGTTAAAAATAAACCCGGTTTGACAAACTAACCCTCAAAAGTAAGAAACGAATTTGAATTACCCGCGTTTTTCCCATAAAAAGTGTTATGGTAAATATACAGTAAAATAACTGTCATAAGCGAATAGTAAGAGAAGGAAAGGAAAACATTCCCAATAAAAATATTATAAAAATGGCTGCAGTATTTGTTTGCTGACATGTAAAAATACCGTTTTTAACAGAAACTGTTTATTATAAAAAAAAAAAAAACGAGAAGAACTACAGTAGTGATTATCGAAAAGAACCTCCTTTACATAATTCTAAAGATCGTGGAAAAAAATTTGAATCATTTCGTCAAATCGTTCTCGAGATGCCCAGACTTTTTTGAACCAGACTAACTCACATCTACGATAAATTTTTTTTGTTTGACTTTTTTTGTCATGATCCGTATCGGGCAACTCAATGAAAATATCAGGCTTATTCATTAGCGTTTCCTCTTTATGTAAATGTGTTTTTTAAAATGTGTGAGTGTGATATAAAAATAATGTAGACCGTTTAATGTGAGGAAATCGCTTGGCCTTAAGAAGCCCGTTGTAAAGCTTCGCGTTCGAGGCGTGCAATTTAAAAATATAATTGGTGAAGGGCTAAAAAATTTTTAATTTTTTTATGTTATGTGTAATGTATTATTTGTGTGTGATTTAGCGCAATGGCAAGCTTATACCTTCAGCTATATCTCCAGTGGCCAGGCTCGCTTTTTGTTAGCTTTCAGTTACCCGTTCCAAGTCAAATTTCTGCTATTTCAAAATGTTAATAAAATGATGACAAATAGAATTGTTAAGAAGTCAACTCTTGAAAGTTATCTTAAAGTTACCAATGAAATGTTAACAGAACGTAATATAGAAAATGTTAGCAAATAGTTATGATAACATGATTTAAAGAATGATGACTATTTGGGGATAAATGAAAGTTACCATTTTAATGCTGACAATTTGTTATCCGAAAATGTTAACTATATGTTGACTTTCTTACGTTATTTCAAAAGATAACATTGAGTTTTTAAACTTTTGTTAACTATTTTAGGTAAACATTTTGATATATTTCAATGTTAGCTTTATTATGACAACTGGCAACTGAAAAATGCTGCCATTGTTGATATCATTCTATGTTACCTTTTTGATGACTATCTTATATATATATGACAAACTTTCTCGAAAAAACTTTGAATAACAGTAATTTTAGATTTATTTAGAAAATAATTGAATACTAAAATTTCTAAAAATAAGGTTGGTACTGCTTAGATTTAAGAACAAACTATCAATATTATGAAAAAAATGTTGCTCTAAAATGACGCGCCCTAATGTGCATATGGGGCAGCATTCCATGTCAAATCGACGACTTTTGAACCCGACCCCTTTCGATTTGGCTGAAAATTTTTTTTTGTTTTCTACCCAATTAAAATCATTTTTCAGGAAATTTTCGAATGTTTTTTCCCAACCCAAACAAGTTATGAATTATTAGAAAAAAAAGTCTTTATTTTTTTGCTAATAGCTATTTTTTCTTTAAAAATTGACTACCCAAGTATCACATACTTAAGCAAGATTCTGGTGCCAGTGCCTCGAGCGAAACCCCTGGTCACTAGTATCTTTTTTTACATATAGGTCTTGCGCAAGATCATGTAGCAAGAAAGCATCATTAAGACTTGTGCATGACTTGCTCAAGGCATAGTATTGGCAGGGAGCCTAGTATATGGTAGGGACAACTGAATCGATCGCAGCGCTCGCTGTGGACATAATTTCGTTGAATCATGCTCTCGTTGAGAATAAACATGTGAAAATTAAATATAAAATGTTAGTGCAATGAGAAAATTTTATAACTTGCTGAAAAATAAGTGTACAGTTATAACCAATATTAATTTTTGTAGGAAATTCAAAACTTTTCAAAAAATGTCTCTTATGTTTTTTTCGTAAATCCAACCATTTAAGAGATATCGAAGCTCAAACTTTGATTTGTTTCTAAAATTTGACGTTTTAGTTTGAAATTTGATTACTCTACCGCATAGACGTACAATCAGTGTGGCCAGAACATGTGATATTTTTACCCCTTCCCGTGGTGAAATAGCATGAAGTGTAATGGCAGGAGGGGGTAAAAATATCGCACGTTTTGGCAACACTGCATACAATTGAGTGCTATAAATTTTTGTAATTTTGTTAATTATATATTAATTAATTAAATTTATGTACGGATACTTGAAAAGAGCGAGTCAAAATATTTGTTGCAGACATATAAAGAGGGTATTAAAAAATTAATGACTGTCCATTGGTGGGAGACCGATTGAACGTTGAAATTGGGTGAACGGCCATTTTCAGAGTGGCCTCATAGAGAGAGTCGACTGTACATCAATTTTGTTAAAAACTCAAATTTATATTCTAATATTTTTTCAACTTTTATTAATGTAGCTGTCATGTATTATTTCTTTTAATTTCATCGGTTAACCTTATTCTATTCTAAAATAATAGTATTTGATATTTATTAAAACTTTCTATATTTATTTTCCTTATAGAAATATATTTAATTTAATTTTCTCTATCAAAAATACAATTGCACTTTTTAGTAAATTTCATAGAAATCTAACTATTGTATTTGTCCTCATAATGGAATTTTCGGAAAATTTTGCTACCTCTCAACTCAGCTCGATGAGCTGAGTCAGAAAATACATTTGGTTCAAAAGTATATGTATTTTAGGGTGGGGCAAAAAAACCGACTATTTTTTTTTTTCGATCTCGCATGAAAATTTGTTTGATTACGATGTTTTAAGAAGCCTCTCCAAAAATCAGCTCGATAAAAAATTTTCAAGAGGTCTCTCACGAATTTTGAAAATATCAAAAATGATTGAAATTCGGATTTTTTATTTCAAAATTTTTTTTTTCGTGGCAGCAATAGTTTATATTTATAAAATCATGACTATGCTGAAAATTTCATCCCAAAATTTAAATATTTAAACGGCGCTCAAGAATTTTGAATGTTTCCGAGTGCTATCTTTTGGACGGTTTCGAGCGACCCTTGAATATTAATAATAAAGCTTCTCGATTTTTTCACCATCAATTTACATGACAATGAATGAAAATATAACCCGAGAAATAGAAATAATAAGTTTTTTACATACTTATTTATTTTTTAATTCAATTTGTAGATTTTTTCGCTTATTCAAAACTTACTAAATTTTATTGTTAAAGACTCCTGTATATTTTTGGTTCTGCAAAAGTTATATTTTACTAAAATGACAATAATTGAGTTATAAAAAAATACAAAAACTAATTAAAACTATTAGTTACATATTATCAGTTAATATTCAAAATTCTTGAGCGCCGTTTAAATATTTGAAGTTTGGGCTGAAATTTTCAGCATAGTCATGATTATACAAATATAAACTATTGCTGCCACGAGAAAAAAAAAAATTTTAAAATCAAAAATCCGAATTTCATTCATTTTTGATATTTTCAAAATGTGAGCGACCTCTTAAAAATTTTTTATCGAGCTGATTTTTGGAGAGGCTTCTTAAAACATCGTAAACAAACAAATTTTCATGCGAGATCGAAAAAAAAAAAATAGTCGGTTTTTTGCCCCACCCTAATATATATATATATATATATATATATATATATATATAGATATATATATATATATATATATATATATATATATAGATATATATATATATATAGATATATATATATATATATATAATATAACGCACCGTTCTCCAACGATAACGTCCACAATTCTACACCGATCTTAATGAAGCGTAGTATACTTATTCTACGGACGATTACCTTAGATGAGTTCGAAGATGAGCTAATGCGGCCAATAAGTTTAGAAGTTATGGTTAATTGAAATTTTGTAAAATTTTCAAAAAAAATTTGTTTGCCTCTTTAACTGGATGTAACTTTTAAACGGAAAGAGATATCTCATTTTCGTTTATTCTATCTGAAAGCTCGCTCGATTGCCTTCAATTTTCACTATGCAGCTCATTGATTTGACCACTTTTTCTAATAGATAAATGGTTTAAAAAATTTACAAAATATCATAAAAACGAATTTTATGCAGGTTGTCACTTTGATTATCACCACAGTTTTATACCGATCGCTTTGAAACTTGGTATACGTATTCTGTGGGGGACTACCTTACTCTAGTTGGAAAATGAGCTCAATCGGTCGATTAGTTTAGAAGTTATAGCATTTCAAAATTTTCCAAATGTCAAAAATTCATATTTTTACTTATTCTTTCTTCGATATTTCTTGAATGTTATAACTTATCGACTTTCTATAAAATTCATCTGAAAGCTCTTCAAATAAGCTTTAATTTTCATGCCTATACATGTGTCTAGACCAACGAAATTTCTTATCTTACCACTCATTAAATGAAATTTTGCTATTGCATTGGTTCTCCTACTTTCAATAGATTCCATTGAATCCTAACTACTGTATTCATTAGTAAATTCATGAAACTGTTTGAATTCATATTATTGCTGTGTAACACTCATAAAATCTAAATATCTCAATTCAAGTTTGTAAATTGAATTTTGTTTTATTGACAGTGTTAATGACTGATTTCAAGTACGACACTTGGATCTATCATAATTGAAGTTTCAACTTAAATTATTTCATTTAATTTTGTATTAACTATTAATCCTATAGTAAAAAACACAGAATACTGTTTTGTAGATAATTTGATTCTCTTTAACTCCAATTTTCGTTATTCAACTTACCATTCTGATAATTTTTTTAATTTCAATTCTTAAATTTTTTGCATTTAACTTTACTTTTAACAATTTTTTTTTGTTAATATATCTAATCTTAATAAGCTAATATATCTATAACCTTGAGAATTTCTGAGAATGTCAAAAAAAAAAAATTTATTTTGTTATTAATGTTTATTTGAAAGATTGAAATAATCAAATAATGAGAAATCTACTTTCATTTCGGCTGCCGAATGGCCTTTTTTCATTTATATCATTATACAAATTTTTATATTTTGATTTTATAACGAATTCTTATTTTTTACACTGATGTTATATATCTCTTACAATTATAGAGCATGATATTTTGTAACCATCAGATGTCGTTTTCGTTGCACTCCCTGCCAATACAAAAAAATTAAAGATATCTTAGATACAGTGCAGTTGGAAAATTTCTGGCGCATTTCTTGCACCAGTAACTTACGGCAGGTACTTACGCATGGCTTGCTCAAGATCTTCTCAAGGCTCAAGGTCAATTTTGAGCCTTGAGCAGATCTTGAGCAAGCCATGCGCAACTATTTTCAACTATATTTTTCCTCTGGAATTGATTTATAATCTGGTACGAATTTCTTGTAAGACCTGCGCTAGACTTGATATTAAAATCTAGCTACAAGTATCTGTAGCAAGACACATAGGTAGGAAAAGACACTAACGACTATCAAACTTGAGACCAGGTTTGGTCAAGCCTTGAACAAGATTGTTATATGAGTAATCGGGACGATTTTTTGTTTAAAATTTTCATCTCTTAATATACTTTCTGAAAAAAAATACAAAATATTTTAAGATATTAAAATCTATGAAATTTTTCACTTTTTTGAGAAAAATCGCACTTTTCTCGATATGCAACACTTATGATTCCTTTTTTTTAATCTCATAAAAAAGATTTGTTCAATTCTGAAACTAATGTCACCTAGTACGAAGTGGGTCGACTTTTCCTTCTATTTTTTTTTTATCGATTGAAAAAAAAATTTTTTATCAGCTGGGCTTATTTCATAAACACCACTCTGGAAATTTTTAAGGATTCATCTAGGATTTCAGAGTTTGAAAAATTGAGATAAAACGAAAATGGAAAGTGGTACTCGTCATTTTTTTTCTTATAAATTATTTTAGTGTAGACTATTTCTTTTTACTTTAATATGCATAGTTATTGCAAAATAAAATCAATTACGTTATCTTGAAAAAACGATTATTTCTATTTATACGTTTCGAGATATCGATACTTAAACTAAGATCGATATCAGTAGTAAACAACATTGCAAATATCAATGAGATATAAAATCTGGGTATCGGCTCGATAGACCAACTTAAAAATTTATAGGGTTATTGGGGCTACTCGTTAAGCAGAAAACAACCTGACAACATTAGTCTTTTCATCGATATTTACAAAGTAGCGGTTGATTTACTCCATAAATATATATATATATATAAGGGAATAATATATAATAATATATATATATATATATATATATATATATTATTCCCTTATTTAATATTATTTAAAATTATTGAAGCTAAGAATTTTAACTCAATTTTAATAATTTAAAATTATTCGATTAAGCTGAGATTTTTAAATCATTTCGCATAATTTCAAATTAAAATTTGTTGATTTAATGCAATACAAAAGAATTTAGATTTTTCAAATCATTTTAAATTAGATTTCTTAATCAAGGATTACAAGCGTCTAGTTTATCCTTTAAAGAAGAAGAGGCATTCGATAACTGTGAATTTCCAGGAAATTTCTGCTCCTTTATTGACCATCTGTCAGACTTGACAAAATTTGGGCTATATTGTAATATGGTACCTCATTTCAATTAAATGAAATGAATTCAATTAAACATAACAAGGACTCATATATACTGTAGAGTATTTGGATTAGGTTTACGAAAAAATATCCCCAGACATAATATCCCCAAAATAAAATTTGCCCTGCAATAATTTTTTTTTTTATTGACCATGTATCATTCTTCAATTTTAAGTACAGTTAATTGAGTTGTATATTTGCTTATATTATGATTTTTTTCTTCGTTATAATTTGAATTTTGATGCCCGGGAAAAAATGATTTTGGTTAATTATATAAAATAATGTATGATTATATATAAAGGTATATATAATTATATATGAATTTATGTATGCTTATATATAACCATATCAACCTTCATATATAATTATGTATGACATGATATATAATTCGATCTGATCATGTCTGGCTAGTACACTGTCTAGAGCTATATATGGAGCTATATATAGGTCTGTACATGGTTAGATCTGACAAATATGAACGCACCTATGATTAGATATAGATATGTAATTTTAAGATTCTCATACTAATTATGAAAAATTATTACTTTATTGTTGAAAATATAAATTGTTTATAATAATAAAGTACCTATAAAAATTCAATTTAGGAAAAAAGTGATATTCTAACTGTGCAGAAAATTTTCTTTCAATTCTGTTACTAGTTTTTAAGAGCTTAAGTTTTGTCAGGAGAATCTATTGCAAATAATCTGTAAATCGCTTACGATGGGCAGCAACAACTCGTAGTAAGAATAAATTAATTAATTCAATTATGTTGTAATCAATTAATTAATTAGTTAGTAGCAAGCACAGTATAAGTTTGCATTAGGTTCTCCTGACAAATCATAAGCTCTTAAAAACTACACAGAAAAATAAAATTACTTGATTCAAGTAAAATATTTTCTTCCTAATTTTATTCTTGAGTGAAGAAAAATATCGTTTCTTGTTTTTAGACAAGTTTCTTGCTTTAAGAAAATTTTTTTTCCTTTAATGAATTTTTACTTTGGTTTGAAAAGTTTCTTTTGTTTCAAAATATTTTTCTTTTTTCGAAAAAATTCAATTTTTTGAGGTAATTGATTTGATATTCATCATGGAAAATGTTTTTCTCTCAAAAAATTTTACTTTCTCGTTCCAAAATGTTTCTATTTTGTTTCAAGAAAATGTTCTTCTCTAAAGAAAATTGCGTCTCTCGCATCAAAATTTTTTTTATGTCGTTAGTTAAGAAAAAATGTGTTAAGCTATAACGAAAATGTTTATGAACTAAGAAAAATAATTTTACAAAACAAAAAAAAATATTCTTGGGCCGAGAAATTTTTTTTTGGTCGCAAACACAAAAATAATTTCAGTTAAGAAATAAATTTCTTCAAGTTCAGCAAATAATTTTATTGAGCTAAAAACCTTTTTCTTTTTTTTATTTATTATCGAAAAAATTATTTTTTGGTTTGAATATTATAAACAGTGCCATGAAGCAGATAAGTAATTTATCAGTGGCATTTTGTAAAAAATAGAACAGTTTCTTATTGAGTTATATTATCCCGTGAAAAATGAATCATACATGGCTATGTATGAAAATTGGTCAGACATGGCCATATATGACCTACATGGCCATGTATGACTTAATATGACTATGTATAGTAATTTTAACTAAATTAAAAAAAATTGTTTTTTTTTTTTTTAATTATTTTGGCAACGCAGAGATTATCAGATATGCGAAGACTCGAATTTCTAATCGAATTGGACATTTTTAATTCAGAGAAAAAAAGCTAGACTTGCTAATGACCGCATCCGCTTCAGTAGGATTCGAACCCGGGACCTTCCGTATGAGAGACCTCCGCTTTGACGACTAGGCTATGCAACCGACAGTTACAACGAAGCTTAGTTGTGCTACGTAAGATTAAAAGAATGTAATCACTTCCGAAAAAGCAAAATATAATCATCAATATGCTTTTAGTGATATCAAAAAAATTTTCTATTTTTTTTACACTACAACATCCCGTTTATAAGTAATTGTAATAGTCAGCTCAAATTTTTATATAAAAAATCTGGATGTCTATATATGGCCATATATGAACTATATATGGCCATGCACGGCCATATATGTTTCAATTTCACGGGTAAATATATGGTTGAAATTATATTCAATATAGTTTAACAGATTTCCATTTTAAGAAATGTATATCATACACGGAAAAAACAATATAGTAATGGCAACTCTCTGGGATAGTGCTGAGTTCTATCTGTAAAAGAAAAATTTCAGACGGTACTGTATGCTATCTAGACTGTATGCACTACTTTCCGGAAAAAAAAATTTTTTCTTTGATTTTTCCTAGAAAAACTAAAAAAAAATTTTTTTACATGTATTTTAAATGGGAAAATGAACTTGTAAACCGCCAGCTCAATTCTTGAGATATCGAGCTGATTTTTTAGGAGGATTTTTTTTTTTGACCCAAAGAAACTTTTGAGACTATGAGACCTAAAAAAAAAAATCAGTTTTTTTTTTGACACACCCTAATAGTCATACGTTTCTATGTATGGCCATATATGCCCATACATGGACTATAAACGGCCACATATGGCCATCTATGTTTATTAAATTACGGACATGCATGGTCATGTATTGTCATACATAGCCTTGAATGGCCATATATGCCCATACATGACTATGTATGGACATGTATGGCCATACATAGATTATATACGGCCATATATGGCCATGTATGTTTAATTTAT
Organism: Microplitis deprimator; assembly: GCA_964016945.1. Lineage (NCBI taxonomy): Eukaryota > Metazoa > Arthropoda > Insecta > Hymenoptera > Braconidae > Microplitis > Microplitis deprimator. Next base: position 10,666,524 of record OZ024710.1, on the reverse strand, counting down.
CATGGGCATATATAATCATAAAAAACCATGTATGGCCATACATGGCCTTGTATGATTCATATATGGCTATGCATGACTATATTAAAAAAATTTGTATGCCCATGTATGGCCATATATGCTCCATGTATGGCCATATATGCTCCATGTATGGCCATATATGCTCCGTGTATGGCCATATATGCTCCATGTATGGCCATGTATTCTTCATATATGAACCATATACGGCCATGCATGGCCATGTATGATTGATTTTTTACGGGATTGAAACAAATTGAGAAAAACAATTATCGCTTAATGCAGGAATCGAACCCAGACCGATCCGGCGTCGCGCGAGAGCTTTACCAACCAAGCCATCCCAGCCTTTGCCAGGCTACGTTACCTTTGCCCTCATCTACATTCATGCCATAAATTAAAGGAACAGAAAAATTTTAGAAATTTTTTAGTGATTTTTGAAAGGCTGTAACTTTGTGAAAAATAATCGTATCGAAAAACAAAAAAAAGCATTTTGTAGCTTGAAATCTCTAGTTTCAACTCATTTTCATCGATTTTTTTTTAGACCTTCAGCCATTGCGCAAACATGAGAAATACCGCGAGAAAAAAATTTTCTAAATTTTTCCTTTTCTTTGAGAGAGTCCACGGGCTGCGAAAAAAATCGTTCAGCTAAACCATAGGTCGGATAGCAAATTTAATGAGCTTTAATTTCCATTTTTTTGGAGATTCGTACGATAACTTGTCGCTGAGATATCAGCCTTCAAACGGAAAATGATCCTTTTGGGTTTGATCGTCGATATTTCAGGTACTAATGAGCGCACAGTAAATTTGAGGGTGGCGTTGAAAACTTGAATAAATTCCCTACAAGACCCTTTCATCAATTCTTATGAAAAAAAATTTTTTTTATCCTTAACATCCCTATGAAGTGAGTACAAAAAAGTGACTTTTTTTGGCTAAACAGTAAATCAACCGCTACTTTGTAAATATTGTTAAAAAAAATAATGTTGCCAGGGAATTTTTTAGCTTAATGTACCCCCAATAACCCTGTAAATTTTTAAATTGATCCATCAAGCCGTTTTTTGGGGTGGATTGATCAAAATTTTCCAAAACAATTAAAGGAACAAGTTTTGTTCCTTTAATTTTGTTATGACTATCGAAATGAAAACAATTATCGTTTTTTCATTGTTTTTGTCAATTTGGTACTCATTAGCGGTTGAAATTGAGAAAAAAAAAAAATTTTTTTTTGAATTTTTTTTTTTTTGAATTTTTTTTTTTTTTTGAAATTTTTTTTCTGAATTTTTTTCAAATTTTCTTAGAATTTTTTTTTGAATTTTTTTTTTTTGTGTTTTGAAATGTTTAAAACATTTTAATACTGTGAAATGCCCGTGTGTGTGTATTTGTGCGTGGGTGTGTCTATGTGTTCTAATATCGTGTGTTGCCTCCTCTACTTCTAATAACTGCACGCAACCGATTTCGCATACTAATGCAACGACGAATTGCCAATTGCGGAATCGTTTGCCAGATTCGCTGCAATGCACGTTATAATTTCGATATAAAAATAATACAATTTTTGATAGAAAAAAAATTCGGTTAGAAAAAAAATTACAAGTTTATTCAATATTATTTAATTATAAAAATTAATTAATTTATTATAATAATATAATTTAATTTTAATTTATTTCATTAAAAAATGTGGACTTGGTATCCATTTACTGGGCTAGTGCGAGAAAGAGAGAGTAAGTTAGAATTCATTCCTTGAGGAGATTCGACCGAATCTAACGTAAAAAGGATTTTCCCACTTTAAAATTTGAAACTTAGTATACATATAAATAAGTCCTTTTTCTTCATACCTCGGTCGAAAGTACGTACCTCCGTCATCAATTTCGCGGCAGAAAGTCTAACATTTGTGCCGTGCTGGGATTACTTGCGCGCCATCTATAACAGCGGGCTGAAAGGAAGTAATAGCGGGACGAAAGAGATTTTTTGTGTACACTGTTACCGGTTATACGTATACTGCTGGTCACTTCGACAAGATTTGCTAACACTCTCGCTCCGTATTTATAACCTCAAATCTTGTTTGCAATTAAATTAAAATTTTATAAGTCTTTGTTTTGGAAAAAGTAATATTTATTAAAGATTAATAAAAATTGAAAAATTATTTTTAATAAATTTTATAACTTTTAAAAACTTAAGAATCATTTTTAATAAATTAAATCATTTTTCACCATTTTTAAAAACTAAAAAGTTATTTTTAGTAAATTTAATAATTTTTAATAACTAAACAATCATTGTTGATAAATTTAATTTTTTTTGTAATTTTCAAAAAAATTTTAAAGTAGTTCTTTTAAAAATGTGTAATGATAATTTTTTTTGTTAATGGATTTGATGCCTGCCCCCTCCCCCCTCTGACCAGCAGCACTCGTTTTGCTCGTGCCGCAAATGTCGGGGCAGGCATCAATAGATGCTAAAACGTACCTATATAATCTATACATCTTTGATTTGTCAACGTACTTTCGACCGGGCATAAAGAAAAATAGTATACACTACACGGACAGAAATTTAAGAGCCCTGAACTGCGCGCCATGATGCTCTCGGCTTCGCTTCGGGCATCATGGCACGAAGTGCAAAATCTCAACTTTCTGTCCTTGTAGTGTAATATACTATATGTATGTGTTCTCAAAATTTGAATATGATCCACCGTCTAGTTTTTTAGAAAAAAAGATTTAAAAATGACGTTTTTAAAATTCTTATACATCGGCTCTTATGGCGGACAAGCTTCCGTCATGATTTATAAGATTTTTTTCATTATTAACATCCTAAGCTTAAGAAATAAAAAACCGCATGTCATAAATTTAAATATTTTTAGAATATGATAAAATTTTAACAATATAATGTTACCATTGTAGTTATTTAAATAATTGAAGTTGAACTTTATTTTTTAATCTCGTTCATTGGCAGAGATGCATATTATTGAGGGTTTGGCAACGTCGCGGAAACAGCTGAGAGAAAAAACAAAGATTAAAATACGTTCAAGAGAGAAACGAGATTAGAAATAAATTTTTCCCGCTGTAATTTGAATATCGATGTTTAAGAAGTTAGAACACGCTGTTGCCACGTCTTTTTATAAAACCATATGAGTTAAAAATAACCAAATCATTTCAGTACTTTCTTTCATTAAATAACTAATAATTATTTAATTCTGTCAAAAACGTCTATATAGATGCAAATGACGAAATTTGTGACCGTTTGAAACATGACGGTCATTCCAGCATTACTGAATTTTTTTTAAATTATGTGACGGTCTCAAGACCGTTTCCTGACCGAAAATAAATATTATGGTCACTCCGCATCTCTAGTCATACGGCTTGTCTGAGGAATTTATATTACCAACAGGAGAACAGAATTTTGTTAGCACAACGAATTTATTTTCTTCACTCAAAAGATATTGTTATTGAATAAAGTAAATTAAGGTTCTTGTTTAGAAAAAAAATAATTTACCATAATAAATGTGTTGACTTTGAATAAATAAGTTCACTCTTGATACAAGTAAATAACCCATCTTGAATTAAAAAAATTTTTCTTTAATTAAGAAAATCAAGTATCTTGAATTAATAAATAAGTTTTTTTTATTTATTAAGTATACTATTTTTCTCCTCGATGGAGACAGAAAGCAGCAACTTCGTTTTGCACAGTAGAGCGAACATTGACGCTTTCCGCCTGGAGGCGAGAAAAGGAGTTTTTGAATTAAGAAATAATTTACTGACGTAAGATTTAACATTCAAGTAAATTTAATACTTCACAGTTCAAAATTTTGTGTTCTTGTGTATAAAAATTCAATGGTTAAATATTTTGTTTTAATTATTTGACACAATCAAGTGTAAATTTAACTAAAGTTGAATGTGTTATCTGATCTCAACAAGTTTTAAACCTGTATTATAGTTTGACACAAGTATAATGTGTTAAATTAACACAAAAAATTAAGTAGGCCGTTTGGGACATGTGATTCGTGTTAAACATAACACAAATTTTTCTACTGTGTTGATCGAAGAAAATTTTGGACTTCCTTCTTTGACCCAAAAATTTTCTTGACTCAAGAAAATTTACATTCAGCCAAGATAGGTTTTTTTCTGTGTAGTAGCAGAATTGAAAGAAAATTTTCTGCACAGTTAGAATATCACTTTTTTCTTTAATTGGATTTTTATGGGTATTTTTATTATTATAAACAATTTATATTTTTAACAATAAAGTAATAATTTTTCATAATTAGTATGAGAATCTTAAAATTACAATTATGAACGATATTCTATTACAGATAAAAATTAATAGAAAGATTAAATGCGAAAAACGTCAAAACGAAAGAAAAGTATTTTTAGAAAAATCGTTAATATTATTAGATTAATATTATTTTTATTACTTCAAGTATGAAAACTATTTTTCTTTATCATAAAGGTCACTAAAAAAATTAAATTAAATGAGTTTCATACATAGTAAAATTGTTTTGTAAGCGTTTAATAATAAATATAAATGTAAACTTAGAAAAAAAAATTAGGTTCAAATGATAGCAGAAAAAAAGTGGCTGATTTTTTTTATTCGACCACAAGTTACTTTTGTAGAGAATTTAATCTCCTACAAAATGGCACCTTAGTCATTCTTTAATCAGTTAAATTTAATAAGTAAGCAGGTAAATGTCCCAATATCGGAACGACGAAGGGTATGAGACTGATTTTTATCGTTTTAAAAATATTAAAATAGATTATAAACCAAAATAATTTATTACATCATATAGAATAGACATTGACCTATTCAAAAATAATAAAATTAGTTCCTTTTTCTTAAATTTAATATAAAAAAAAAATTTTTTTTTCTATGACACCCAAAAGACCCAATACCGGAACGCTAAAATAGCCTTGTCCCAATACGGGAATTCGGTTGTCCTAATACCGGAACAGTAAATAAAATGAGTTATTTTTTGCATTTATTCATAGTGAAGATATTAACAATTATTAAATAATATTAATGTAAAATGAGTGTGATTGTAGCAGCCCGGGAAAAAATCCTCAGGTCTGATCATGCATGATCATGCCTGAACATTGGCCAGCCATGAGCATGCATGATCATGGCTGGTCAGGCATGATTGTGCTTTTTCGTACATGATCACGCATGCTCATGGCTGGCCAATATTCAGGCATGATCAGGCCTGAGCAAGCACAATTCCTCAAATAATTAAAAAAAAAATAAAAATAATGATAAGTTGATTTGAAATTAACTTATTTTGTGAGTATTATTGTGTAGTTAATGTTGACTGGTTGAAAAGTACTTTTGAAATTTTACCCGCGACGGGTCTCGAACCCACGACCGTCATGTTAGGAAGCACGTCCGCTGTCCACTAGGCTGAACTATCTTATTCAGTTTACGACGATTTTTAACATCTTTTGAAACCTTAGGGTTATAAAAAATGAAATATTATTTAAACTCGATCTTGATTTGGTTATTAAATCTTTTCTTAATAATGGATGAAATGAATTGTAGTCATTAATTACGAGCAAATTTAACAATTACATTAATCTTAATTATTAATTAAAAAAAAAAAGCAATTATATTGAGTGTCATTATCAATTTGGCAAAAATTTATTATTTCAATTATTTAATTAATTCAGAAAAACAATTTTTAATTAAATTCAGTTAAATTATTTTTCGGAAAAAAAAGATTGGTTTTCGTTATTAATTGAACCAAAAATTATATATTAAATATCTTTGATTACCGATTTAAAAATGATGATTTTAACTACTATCGTCAAAATAAAAATAAATGTTTAAATATTCGAAGTTTTTCATAAAAAATATATGATTATCCTTAATTAAAAACCTCAATCAAATCCGATTGAAGCTCGACCGGATTTTAATCGAATTCAATCGGAGATTTTAATCATAGATTTTGATCAAATTATTTGTAATAATTGAACGTGCATGATTCATGCATGATCCATCCCTGGTGGTTTTGAATCACTCTGGAAACACGGTGGAATCACGGTGGATCCACGGCGCTTACACGGTGGGTTTTTTGTCATTTTATCACCGTGATTCCACGGTGGTTACACAGTGTACCCACCGTGTAACCACCGTGTATACACGGTGGTAAAATGGCACGAAATCACCGTGTAACCACCCCGGATCCACCGTGATTCCACCGTGTTTCCACTCCCAGGGTGATTCAAAACCGCCAGGGATGCTCGAACATGATCATCCTTGCCTGAATCAACGCATAATCATGCATACTGATTTTTTCCCAGACAATTAATCTAAATTAAATAAATAATAAAATAAAAAGAAAACAATAATTATAATTAATCTAACAGTTTCTATTAACGACTAACTTTCATTTATGGATATGAACAAGTATGCTTAGTTATGCATGATCAAGCCTGAATATTCATAGATATTTTTCACTATTTGAATATAACCGTAAAAGATTAAGGTTGACCATGCATAGCCTTGTACGATCATGTCTGCGTCGTGCATGATCATGGATGACAGAGCATGCTCAACCATGGCCTTTTTCGAGGGATTACATCTCTGGATACAATTATTTCTAACGTAAGTCATGAGCAAACCTGATCTAGAATAAGTCATGCATGATCATGCTTGATCACGAATGAGTTATATATGATCAAGTATGAACCATGTATGGTCATGCATAACAGAGCATGCTTAATCATGACCTTTCCTGATAGATCATATCTCTAGATAGAATTATTCCTAACGTAAGTAATGAGCAAGTCTGATTTAAAATGAGCCATGCATAATTATTCTTGATCACGAATGAGTCATGTCTGGCCCTGAATAAGTTATGCATGATCAAGTATGAACCATGTATGGTCATGCATAATAGAGCATACTCAAGCATGACCTTTTCTGATGGATCATATCTCTGAATACAATTATTGCAAACTTAATGCATGCGCAAGCTTGATCTAGAATGAGCCATGTCTGGTTATGAATGAATCACGCAGGATCAAGTATAAATTATGCATGAATCATGCATGGTCAGGCATGAATCATGCATTAATCCTGCATAATCATACATGATCATGCATAGTGATTATTTCCCGGGAGACATCAGACGACTTTAAAATTATAAATAAATAGGAAAATAATTGAAATATAATATTTACAAAAAAAACACTATTAAATTCAAAATTTTTTGAATTCGCACCTGGACTCAATTAATAGACAATCAAATATTTAAAAGTATTGAAATTAATATTGAACATTTTTCAGTATGTAACAGAAGATGAAATTTTTATGTTATAAACTTTAAAATATCATTTTTTTCAAATAACTATTTATTTTTTAATTTTTTATCTGCGCGAGTTTTTTGTTTGATTCGGACTAGCGACTCGAGCACCAGCGGTTCTGACCGAAAAACTTGGTAACGTATGTCAGTAGTGGGGATAAAGCGACAGAGACAGGAGTGATATAGTGTTATATGACACGCTTTGAGAAGATCTGGCGCAAGATATGCCTTAATATCTGCAGATAATTTCGGATTTAAAGTATGCCCAAGTTAACTGTATCAATACATCTTGAGCATGATACACGGAGAAAAAAATATCGTGACTACACGATGTAGTATAATGACTGTCGCAATACTCGTTTAGCTATTTGGAGGTTAGTGCAAGTATTAAGACGTATAGTGCTGACAGCGATTTGGATCGTGAATGGGACCAGAATCGATCGCGACGGTAGCTATACGGTTCGCTCCCATCACGATAAGCACACCTCTATCTATTCGATCGTTCCAATCACGATATTTTTTCCGTGTACGTTCAATATTCTTGTACAATTCTGGAAGTATAACATGATACAAAATTTTTTAACAAGTCTTGCGCAATAAAAAAATTTGAACCAGTGTCTGCAGCAATATGTATAGTCATATAAAAATGTGGATTTGTGACCAGGCTTGCGCAAGATTGTTATATGAGAATGAGCTCAGCTAATTAGCCAATGGTTAAGCAGTTGATTTAATTTCTTATTAATTTGCCATTTAATATTAGAAAACAAGTAGGAATAATCAAATTGATTAAATTTTAAGCTGAAAAAGCCATTGTAATATAAATACATAAAATGATTTTAAAACAATATGGATTGATTTTAAAATCTAATCAGCGCCAAAAATAATCGAATCATTTATTCGAGAGATATCGTGAACGTAAAAATTTCTTAAGGTAATTGATTCCAATTTCTTTAGCGTTAGAGGCTAAAAACGCCGTCGAACGCCACATTGGATATCAAAACAGGTTTTGAGTTGAAAAGATGTCGATGAAGAAAAATGTTGAAAATAACGTTTGATCTAATTCTTCAAATTTTGTTCGATTTTTTAAGTTTTTGTAAATCATGGTGACATGACTCTTTTTCAGCTCAAAGAGCTCGAAAACGGCAAAAAATTTTGGAGCTAGCCCGCAGGCTGAACTGTTTTTGAGAATTTTTTCTTGCATTTCATTTCGCTCAGAATGAGTTTCTTTCATAAATTCAATGACTGTATCTAGGAGAGTTTTGTGTTTTCTCAAGTTTCTACTTGACAAATTAAGGAACTATTCAGTACCAATTTCCCACGAATAAAGCACGCTATTAGTTTATTAAAATGTAAACAATTCGTCTTAGGTGTCTCCGTGTATTGCACATAGTAATATGTAGAAACAATTGAATGTGGCTGTTCGCTCGAATCCTAATCTAGACTCTAAAAAATTAAAAAATCTGTAAACTGATAGACCCTGCGGGCCAGTCCTGAAACTTCCCGCTATTTTCGAGCTCAAAGAGCTCCAAAAAAGTTACGTTTCGTATTAATCTCTGAAAATTCAAGAAAATGAAAATAATCAATAAGGATCGGTTTTTGAAATTTGGCTCCACGATGATGCTTGATAATTTCAATGTTTTTAGACAGAAATTAATAAAAATGATCAAGATGAAGAGTTACAAAAGATTTGAATCAAACCAGAGCGTTAATTTATGAAACATCCGAAAAAAATGTCAGAAACAGCCATTTTTCAAAACTTTTATTGATGATGTTATTTAAACTAATGAATCGATTGCAATAAATAGCGATCATCAAAGACTATAAAGACGAAGGGCTGGTATAAATTTTGGAACATATTATAAATTACATTATGCGTTATCCGGGACAATTGAAGTAAATAGGTATTTTTTTTATTAATTGTTGCAGTGTATAACCTTTTTGGTCTTATACACTTTTGCCTTTTAAATCGCAACTGCTTACTTCTCCTTTTTTTCCTGCCTTCATTGTGCGGCTGTGGCCCGACTTGTACTTATACTGTTCTGCATTATTGCGGTGATGCCCTACACTCCACCTTTGCTGTGGGAGTATAGCGGCAAAGGGAAACCACAGAAAAAACCCTTGCCAGTACAGTTTTTTCGGAGCGGACGAAGTTCCAGCTTCAGACTGCGCTTAGTGCACAGAGATCTCCGTTCAAGCCCAACGAATGGCTAAGCGGTCACCCAAGCAAGTAGTGACCATGTTCAATGCTGCTTAACTTGAGTGATCACCCGAGTCACACAACAGCCGACAGGCTGCCTTAAGTAAATAGGTCTTTTTTTCATTTTTCATCACTAATATCTTTCGAACTGATCAACTGATTTCGATGCTTACGCGGCGTCTGATACAGTTTTTAGCCTGTAACGTTAAAAAATTATTAAAATCAATCGATTTTGAAATTTTTGAGTTTATAAGATATAAACACTTTCTTGAGATTCTTTTGACAACGATATCTCTCGAATATTAATCCGATTTTGATGTTGAGGCGACATTTGGCGCGGCTTATAGAGCTTCAGAGCTGATTAGATTTTGAAAACAAGTATCCTTAAAGTTATCTAAAAAAAAATTTTATTTTTGGAATAACTGGAAACGTACTGTACCAATTAAATTTAATTTTTCGCAGCATATAGGACTTGATAAGCCGCTTTGAATGCCTTCTCAAAGATCTAAATCGGTTCATCCGTTTATAAGTCATAGAATATTTACATTAGCACGTACAAACACTCGGACATCATCTTGGTATTAGTCAGGATAGCTTCCTAGGACCTCAAAACGTGGAGACCTATTCGAAATTCGGTTTTGAAAATTGGACCGAAACCTATAATTTTCCTTTTTTCTTTTTTTTTTTTTTGAAAATTTCCAACTTCTTATTAAAGTAAATTTTTACCTGATAGTTGTCTCAACGTCTAGGATGGTTTCCAGAAGTGAAATTATGATCTTTTATAATTACATAATATTTAAGTTCAGACCAATCTGATAAACATTTACGTCCTGATAACCTATAACCTTCCTCTTGCATTTAATTGATAATGTTACTCCAAAATTTAAGTTTCTAAGCTTTTCTTCCACCAAATTGTTTACAAATCTCCTCACCTTCTTATTTCTTTAAATTAACGAGAAGTTTTGTTGCTGCATCCGACCATGAATAAAACTGAAAAAAATAAGAAAATACATATTAAACATATTAAATGCACGGAACGATCTACTTGAAAATTTTTCGGGTATTTTTATATATTTATATTTACCCATATTCAAAATTATTGGACTACTTTTCAATGTTCAAATCACCAATTTCTGAGACAATTCTGATTTTCCTCAACTTCTCTTAAATGATCTAAAATGTCACCTAAATCACTTGCGTTGTTAGTTTAGTTAGTGCACGCGTAGCATGAACTTTTTCTAAAGTTAGGTAGTGTCTTGCACTTCCATTATCTACCAATTTAATAGTTTCCCATGAGGAACTATCGAAATATGTATTTTTATCCATATTTTAGATCAGGATTTTCGAAAAATTGGGGGAGGTTATTGTTTTCACTACAATTTTCGAAAATTGAGTTTTCATCAGATGTCGACGTTTTAAGGTCCTACAATGTAAAAAATAAGGTACTGATATCAAACTCCCTAAGGGTTTGACAAATTTCCTCTTCAGTGAAACCAAATTCGTTTGAACCAACGAAAACAAGTTTGTCTCAAGAAAATCATTTTTATTGAATTACAGTCGACTCTCTCTCCGTGGCCACTCTGAAAATGTCCGTTCCCCTCATTTTAAAGTTTAATCGTTCCCCCATCAATGGACAGTTGACTAACGATCATTAATTTTTATAAACCCTCTGTATGTGTCAGTAACAATCGTATTTGTATATATATATATATGGGCAGATCCATTACTTTTCGACAAAAGTGTGCGCACGTGGGTCACGGATTTCATCGCCGATTTTTTTTCGAAAGAAGGTTAGAAAAAGAAAAGATTCTGAAAATTTTTGCTCGATGCGATCAAATCTAGCCGCTGAAGAATTTTTTGAAATTTGAAAAAAGTTGATTTTTTAGTCATTTTCAAAAATTCATACCTCAGCTCCTATTTAAATTGAAACTTCAATCAAGACGGCATTTTTCTCTGTTAACATTATATTTTCAAGAAAAAAAAAATCTGTCTATCGATTGACCCTGCGGGCCAGCCCTAAAACTTCCCGCTGTTTTCAAGCTCCTTGAGCTCGAAAACATTGTTGTGAATACATTTTCGAGCTCGAAAATACTATTGTATGCCAGTATTTTCAGAAAAAACCGTTTTTTAGCATTTATTTCTCGAAACGAATTATCCGATTGAGATGGTTGAGGCGGCAATCGACGCGTTTTATTGTTCTAGAGCTGATCAATTTTTGAAATTGATCGGATGAGTCACTTCGAAGATAATTGAAAAAAACCGTTTTTCAGCATTTCTTTCTTGATCGATTTCTCTCGAACGCATAAACCGATTGAGATGGTTGAGGCTGCAATCGACGCGTTTTATTGAAATCTTGTGCTGATTAGATTTTAGAATTGATCGATCGAGCCATTTCTGAAAAATTTGAAAAAAACTGAAAAAAAATTTTTTTTTTTTTAGTTTTCTTCCATATCTTAGAGTCTATTTAATCGATCGATTTGAAATATCAGAAAAGTTGACGGCCAACAAACTCTTTTGAATGCCACCTCAAACATTTTAATCGGTCAGTTCATTAAAAAGATATTAAGAGTTTACATCCACACACACACACACACACACACACACCCACACACACACACACACACACACACACACACACACACACACACATACACACACACAAATTCTTAACAAAAAAGGTCATATTCATTTTTTTCATAAAATGTATATTTATGAAGATATTTAAAAAAAAATTTTTTTAGATCTTATCAATTAAGAATTTTAAGGATTACGAATGTTAACAATAACGTTTTTTCTTAAATATAGACAGCTTTGTAAGTCGTAACATTTCAATCACTAATACTTGTTGTAGTTTCTACACTGTAAAAAAAGATTCCTGACATCAAGCCAGATTCGTTTGGCTCAAGTACTCCATGCGTTTGGATACAGCCAAGCGCGTCAAGCGATTGAGTCTACCGCCATCTACGTTTGACAGTACATTTTGCTCTAAGTGAGAGTTTCTTGAGGGAAGGTACCAAGTCGTTCAAACTAACTCTATAGTATTTAATATAACTCAGTAACTTTTTTCATTTAAAATAAATAGAAATTAATTCAAGTCATTAATGCTGTTGATACAATAATGATTTTTGTTTTATATAAAATAATTCAAAATTTCACTCAAAGTAAATTGTAAGGTGATTGAAGGTATGAATTTTCAGTTAGGTCAAAATTTTATTAAAGCAAATGAATTTTAGTGTTGAAAGTAATACTTTTTTAGGTCCGTAGAAACTGCCCATGCAATTGATTCAATAAAAAATCGAGTTATTTCAAATTGCTGTATTGGATTGATCCAAAAAAACTGTAATCTGAATCAAATGAATATTGCCTTTAATTATCTCATTAATAATTCATTAAAAAAAAATTTTTTTTTTTCTTATGTATTTATTTATTTTTGATTTTATTTTTTTTTATTATTAGTATTATTATTATTTTTTTTTTTTTAAGTATTAGGACAATTACATTATATTATTATACTTCATCAATTATACTTTACAACCATCCTAACATATACTCACAGTTTTTAGTGAAAAATTAAATAATTTTAATTTTGCCATCCGGAAGATTCGAACCCAGCACCTCACACGCGAGAGTCAGACGCTTTACCGCTACGCTACGGAACCAGTAGGAAAGTTTTGGTTTAGTTGTGCTTCTAGGACTTTGTTTTCATATTGAATGAATATATACAGTCAATTGCTTATAGATTGATGTAAACGAGATAAATATGTGACTCTTTTTATAAATAAATTTTTTGTTCGAATCGATAATATAAAGACTTCCATTCAAATATAGTTCGATATTTTATAACAAATACATTTATATTCTTGTTGAATATTTTTCAGTTTTAATGTGAGTGCGTGAAATTATTCCTTTAACCTCATTGGATTCTCTCTCCAAGAAACTAGTCGGTTGACATGACACGTTCAGTATTATAGGAAACTACTTTTGTTTCATTGAAATATGTAAAGTTGTCAAACCAAACGTTTCAAGAGTTTCAGTTAAATTTCTAAAAATTGAATAGTTTGCTTCAACAAGTTTTTATTTTTAAATCAAGTATATCCAAACTTTAATTAAAATATATTTTACTATTCAATCAAATGTTAGTATATTTACGGTCAAACTTAATAACTTTAACACAAACGCTTAATCAATTTCTCATAATCGACTAGAGATTTTAATTCAATAAAAATGATTTTCTTGAGACAAACTAGTTTTCGTTGGTTCAAACGAATTTGGTTTCACTGAATGAGAAATTCGTCAAACTCCTAGGGAGTTTGATTTCAGTACCTTATTTTTTACAGTGTACATACTTAGAAAAATGTTATTTTCAAAATTTGTAATCCTTAAAACGCTCAATTCATCAGATCTAAAGAAAGTTGTTTTAAAATATCTTCATAAATACACATTTTATAAAAAAAAATAAATACGACCTTTTTTGTTAAGAATTCAATTTCCAACAAAATTTTTCCTATGATTTTTTCCTTTAATCTGCATATTTCATGAAATATTAAAAAAAGACTGATATTGTATCGAAAAATGAACTTTGATCGTCCTGTGGGACGTCCTCTTTTTACTTAAAAAGAAAAAACCAAATTCCCCACATATTTTCTCACTAAAAAAAAAGCTTTTCATGGGGCACTTGAGAAACTTTAGTTTTTAACGACTACCCTAATATATATATATATATATATATATATATATATATATATATATATATATATATATATATAGTTTCTATACACGAATAGTTTCTTACAGCGGCCAGACTCAAGGCGGACACTTAGAGAGAGTCGGATCTGCAAATAAAATCTACGACCAAATCGAGCATATCGGTATGATAGTGGGGAGACTATATTTCTTGAAAATATATTCCCCTACAGCCCCGAAACAGACACTTTCAGTGAGTCGACTGTAAAATCTCTACTCGATTATGAAAAATTGCTGAAGCCTTTATACTAAAGTTTTTAAGTTTGACCGCAATTAAACAAACATTTAATTGAATAGTAAAATATATTTTAATTAAAGTTTGGATGTACTTGATTTAAAAATAAGAACTTGTTGAATCAAACTTTTCAATTTTTAGAAATTTAACTGAAACTCTTGAAACGTTTGGTTTGACAGCTTTACATATTTCAATGAAACAAAAGTAGTTTCCTATAATACCGAACGTCTCGTGTCAATCGACGAGTTTCTTGGAGAGAGAACCCGATGAGGTTAAAGGAATAATTTCATGCACTCACATTAAAACTTAAAAATATTTGACAAGAATTTAAATGTATTTGTTACAAAATATCGAACTATATTTGAATGGAAGTCTTTATATTATCGATTCGATAAAAAAATTTATTTATAAAAAGAGTCACATATTTATCTCGTTTAGATCAATCTATAGGCAATTGACATATATATTCATTCAATATGAAAACGAAGTACTAGAAGCACAACTAAACCAAAACTTTCCTACTGGTTCCGTAGCGTAGCGGTAAAGCATCTGACTCTCGCGCGTAGGGTGCTGGGTTCGAATCCTTCGGATGGCAAAATTAAAATTATTTAATTTTTCTCTAAAAACTGAGTATGTTAGGATTATTTGTAAAGTATAATAGGGTAAACTGCCCAATGAATGACCGATTTGTTGTAGTGGCAGATATTTCCACTAATAAAAACAATAATTAACTTTGAAACTCAGTCAAGCCATTATAATTGCATTGCGACATCATTTATCTTTTGATATTTATCATGATTTTTTATTTATTTCATTATAGTTTTTATAAAATTACATATAATCAGCGTAAAATCTAACGACCCAGTGAATGACTGCTTTCGTTCATTGAATGACCGGGCATAATCCAGTAAATGACCGACGAATTCAGTTCTTACTTGAAGTTAATTTTCCTAGAAACTTTTATTGCATCCGACCGATAAATTAATAATTTTAAGCAGGAAAAAACCCGTGTATGATCATGTATGACCGTATATAATCATGTATGATCGACAGGATCTTTTTCGAATCTTGTCAGATCTGAGTATTCATACTGTGTTTTTTGAAAACATCAAATTCATGCACCCGGGAATATAATGTTTGCACATATTTGCAAGAACATGGGTGCGTGTACTTATGTTGAAATTGAATAGTACCATATTAATCTATAGTCATAAATCTACCATAACAGAATCTTAGGTTGCATGATGAATAAAATTTATTGTAGAGAAATTAATATTAAAAATTAATTATAAATCTATACTAATAGATGGAGAGCCGATTTTTTTGTTCGGTTATACTGAGAACACTACTGAGCCGATCGAAATAATACTTATACCATGAGATGCAGCGTGTTTCGGAGAAGGTTTTAGTATATGATATGTTGGTGATTACTTATCTGGAACATACTTTTTTGATTTAAAAATAATGAATGTTTATTGTAACTAAATTTATTCTGTTCGATTGTCATTTGTTTGAAATAAATTTTTTAATTCTGTTAATTATGTTTATTTATCGATTTGACATTTGTTAAATCGAGGGCTATCAAGAATTATTTATAATAATGCATTTGCGAGATATCATTACTATTCGTCATCGGGACATCAGGGCTAATCAATTATATGAGTATGTAATTTTTGTTGGTTTGAAAATTAATGGTTCAATAAAAGTTAAAAAAATTATTATTCTAAATAGTTTTAAAGAATTCATAGTGAAGACGTATGAGTTTCAATTTAATAAAGGCGTTGAGTATTTTGTATTTACGCTTTCTGAAGGAGTAGTTATTAGGATTTCAACTTTTATGATTCCTCGGTTGAGTCGGATACATTCACTAAAATTTCACGATAATCACGTAACTAATATTATTTAATTTCCTAAACCCTATGTATTCGTAAATATATTCTAATAATTGTTTTTAATAATTTTTAAAGACTATGAGTCTTCCAGCTTATTTATTTATGCACCAGAAGATGGTATGACCCGTAATTTAGTGTACAAAGACGCATTGTCATAACTTTTTAATTTAGTAATGTAATTATGTAAATTAATTATAATTTGGCTGGACTTTAAAATTGTAATTAAATTTTATAAATAGGTGTATATTGAAAAAAGGCCATTCGGCAGCCGAAATGGAAGTAGATTTCTCATTATTTAATTATTTCAACCTTTCAAATAAACATTAATAACAAAATAAATTTTTTTTTGACATTCTCAAAAATTCTCAAGGTTATGGAACAAAAAATAAATTCCCAAAAAATTCAAAGTTAAATGCAAAAAATTTAAGAATTGAGATCAGAAAATTAAAATAATTATCGTAATGGTAAATTGAATAACGAAAATTGAAGTTGAAAAAAATCAAATTATCTACCAAAAAGAATTCTGTGTCTTTTACCATAGGATTGATAGTTAATACAAAATTAAATAAAATAATTTAAGTTGAAATTTAAATTATGATAGGTCTAAAGTCATGCTTGAAATCAGTCATTATTACTGTTAATAAAACAAAACAGAAATTACACACTTGAATTAAGATATTTAGATTTTATGAGTGTTACACAGTTATTATATGAATTCAATTGGTTTCATAAATTTACCAATAAATACAGTAGTTAGGATTCTCTGGAATCTATTAAAAGTAGGAGAACCAATGCAATAGCAAAATTTTATTTTAGAGTGGTAAGATAAGAAATTTCATTGGTCTAGACACATATATAGGCATGAAAATTAAAGCTTATTTGAAGAGCATTTAGATCAATTTTATAGAAAGTCGATAAGTTATAACATTCAAAAAATATCGAAGAAAGAATAAGTAAAAATATGAATTTTTGACATTTTTTAAATTTTAGAATGCTATAACTTCTAAACTAATCGACAGATTGAGCTCATTTTCCAACTAGAGCAAGGTAGTCACCCACAGAATACGTATACCAAGTTTCAAAGCGATCGGTATAAAATTGTGGTGGTAATCAAAGTGACAACCTGCATAAAATTAGTTTTTATAATATTTTGTGAATTTTTAAAACCATTTATCTATTAGAAAAAGTGGTCAAATCAATGAGCTGAATAGTGATAATTTAAGGCAATCGAACGAGCTTTCACATAGAACAAACGAAAATGAGTTATCTCTTTCCATTTAAAAGTTACATCCAGTTAAAGCGGCAAATAATTTTTTTTTTGAAAATTTTATAAAATTTCAATTAACCATAACTTATAACCTTATTGGCCGAATTGGCTCATCTTCAAACTCATCTAAGGTAATCGTCCGTAGAATAAGTATACTAAGCTTTATTAAGATCGGTGTAGAATTGTTGACGTTATCGTTGGAGAACGACGCATTATATATATATATATATATATATATATATATATATATATATATAAATACATATATAAACTTTTGAGCCAAATGTATTTTCTGACTGAGCTCGTCGAGCTGAGTTGAAATGTAGCAAAATTTTTCGAAAATTCCATCATGAGGACAAATACAATAGTTAGATTTCTATGAAATCTACTAAAAAAGTACATTTAAAAAAAATAATTAATAACAAATATAAAATTTTTCAAGAATAGTTTATTAATAAATAAACATAAATTTCAGCCCAGCGAAGCGGGTGAGGGACAGCTAGTATTAAATATTCAATTATTATTATTGTTTAATGTTTTTTTATTGAATTTATTAATTAAACATTCTAAAAATGTTTAATATTTTCTAAATTTAATATTTAATCGTTTATAAAAAAAAATTAAATTTAGAGAATAATAAATATATATTATATACTTTATACAAAATATTATTAGATTATTAACTTTAAATATTTATTATTTTAATTTAATATTCGATTGTAATTTTTATCACAAATTTTGTATTAAATTTATTGAATTATTTATGAAATATTAAATAATCAATAATAAATATTAAAAATTGATAATATAATTATATTTAGTATAAATTATATTAAATGATAATTCATACGGAAAGTTAACCTCAATTATATCAGAGCACTTGAAAAAGAATATAAGCACAATTTTTTTCACTAATATTTACGAATAGTAAATAATATTCATCAAAATGTTCAATTTAAATCACTACAGTGATTCGGTATAGTGAATGTAATTATTAATCACATCTGTGTGAATTGTATATGCATCGTACTTGTATTAAAGTAAAACACGTGTTGTGTATGTAGCAACTTCAACATTTATTTAGTTTTCATGTCGTCCGTGTGCGCGCGCATCGTACAAATTCACTCTCATAATTTTTCCATAACGTGCTTAGAGAAGTATAATTATAAATAGTTAAGTCATATATGATCATACATGAAGTAATATATGGCCTCATATATGATCATACATGAATAGATACGATCATACCTGATTATTTTTCCTCGTAAAAGGCTGCAGAAATGATCATGCATGATCATACATGAAGTCATATATGAGCTCATATATAATCATACATGAACAGATATGATCATGTCTAAACATTTTTCCCCTATTCGAGTGCAGATATGACCATACATGATCATACATGGCCTCATATATAATCATACATAAACAGATATGATCATGTCTGAACATTTTTCCCCTATTCGAGTGCAGATATGACCATACATAATCATACATGGCCTCATATATTATCATACATGAACAGATATGATCATACCTGATTATTTTTCCTCGTAAAAGGCTGCAGATATGATCATACATGCTCATGCATGATCATACATGAGTTTATATAACCATACATGAACAGATATGATCATGTCTGAAATTTTTCCCCCTATTCGAGTGCAGATATGACCATACATGATCATATACGGCTTCATATATGAGCTCATATATAATCATACATGAATAGGTATGATCATGCATAATCATACATGACGTCATGCATGATCATATATGCGATCATATAGGATCATACATGAACAGACATGATCATATCTGAGCTCATATATGATCATACATGAACAGATATGATCATACCTAAGCATTTTTTCCCGGGAAGAAATTACTTTTTTTGATTGTATGAATTAATATTTTTTTCAAAGCTATTAATGATAAAATAACTTCTTTTTTTTCATGATACACTATCTAAAGAGTTTCTAATTGAATTTTCACGTAAAAACATTTAAAATTGCCTAATATCGAGATTGTAAGTCAGTTTTTTGTTTGTTTTAATTTTTTGAAATTGTAATATATAATGTTTTTGTTATTCTAACTATATAATTTTATTTTCAAGAATTTAAAAAATGTACCTAATTTTTTATTAGCTTGAAAAAATCAGTAATTACATTGTAGTAACTGTTTTAAGTTTTTCCTGTTTTTTGTTTTGTTTTGTACTAGACGAAGCCGAAGTCGTAGTTCATCGTCAATACGAATAAGGATGCGTGAAATTGTCGATAGCCGCGATCATAGACTGCGATTTCGCAATAGATCACCTACACCATTACGTTCAAGATCACGATCTAAATCAACTGAGAAAAAAAATTTAGACAGAATAGAAAGATTAGTTGATATGAGCAGATTAGAACGCATTGATAATAGCCCTGCTGGTACACCTACACAAGATAGTAACCATGGAGATATTGATATGAGATTGTCTACCACAAGTCAATCAATTCAGAGTGTTGTTGCCGTAACATCTAATATTTCTAACAACCAGACTGGAGGATTTTCACTTAAACGACGCTGCCGCGATTTTGATGGTTATTATATATTATTAATATAGAAACTTTAAATACAAAATAAATACAAATTTTTTCAATTTAGAGAAAGGATATTGCATGCGTGGAGATCTCTGCCCTTATGATCATGGGACTGATCCTGTTGTGCTTGAAGATGTGGCGCTTAGTCGAGTCTTGACTTTTGGACCTCATGGTGCTCAAGCTCCAGGTGCTGATGCAGTCGCTCCAATACCAGAACCATCTTTAGGACAAAATGGTACTGTACAGCCACCTCATGTTCCGCTAGCTAGCTTACCACCTCCTCACTTACGAAATCAGCCCCACTCCAATATGGGTATGTAAAGTATAAATAATTTAATTAAAAGTTTTCATTATGTTTTACTTATTATTTTTTTTTTAAGTCAATAAACATGTATTATGTCAAATGATTTCTAGAATACAATCCAGATGCTCCAAGTATGGAACCAAGGATACCATGGAGTCGACATCAACCAAATGTTGGAATTTACGGCCGTGGCGAACGTGAGTTAATACGAGTTCCCGTAATTCCACACATACATCCACCGGAGACGACTCATTTACAAACAGCTAATTCACTCAAGCGAAAACCAACTTTTGATTTCAACCGACTTGGTCCTAAGCAACGTGTAAATCATAATTCTGCTAATTGTTCTTTAGAACTCAAGAAGGTGCCTCGTACTTTGAACAATATTACGCAATTAAATAATCATTTTTCCAAATTCGGTAAAATTGTAAATATTCAAGTTAATTTCGGTGGAGACTCTGAATCTGCTCTTGTAACATTTCAATTACCATCTGAAGCAAAGGCTGCATATCGAAGTACTGAAGCAGTGTTAAATAATAGATTTATTAAAGTTTTTTGGCATAACAATGCTAATAGTAATACTGTAAGTAGTGCTATCGAAAATGTTCCGCCTGGATGTCGTCCATCTGTTAAAGAAAGACTCGGTGCTGCTGTACCTTTATCGATTAAACTAGAAGAAAATGAATATGTTCCTACCCGTCGATCCAATGATGATCATCATGAACAAGAAGAAGGAGAAGGGACGCAGCAACAACACCAACATCAAAAACAACAACAACAACAACAACAACAACAACAACAACAACAGCAGCAGCAGCAACAACTACAACAAAAACAAATAATGTCAAATCATCTAGCTCCTTCTCAACAAGCTAAAACAATAATTTTTACCCGGGAAGAAAAAGTCAATGCTATTAAAAAAACACAGGAAATATTGGCTGTTAAAGAAACACTAAAAAAAAAACAAGAGGAAAAACGTAAAGAAGCAATGAAAATAACTGCCGATCTACGAAAACGAAAACAGGAACTTTTGGATAAAAATTTAATGGAAATTCGTACTTTAATTGAAAAAGCAGAAAAAAACCCAGAACAGAAAGATGCAATAATGGCAACAATTAAAATCATACAACAATCGATTGATCAACTACGTAAAGATCTTGCGGTTAATGGGCAATCCGGAGTAAAAAAGTCATTAGTAAAATCTCGAGAACAAACACAGAAAGAAATACTCGATGCTGAATTGGATCTTATGACGGCCCATCAGGAAGGTCAAGATGCGGGTGAATTACAAAAAAGGCTGAATGAATTAAGAGCTCAAGCTGCGGCATTAGGTATAACTACGAGTAAAACTGCGAGTAAAAATGTGAAACCAACTCGAATAATTCGTGGTGGTCATACATTAACATATCGTGGTCGAAGCAATTATATGCATGTTTCTATAGATCATCGACCAACAAGTCTTCTGGTATCGGGATATGAAACTGAAGAAAAAATGGAAGTCCTTACTCACTTTCAGGTAAACT